>CABHPR010154527.1:16577-40829 GCA_902168415.1 Peromyscus melanophrys | reverse complement strand
ATTTATTTATTTATTTATTTATTTATTTATTTATTTATTTATTTATTTATTTATTATTCTCTCATATAATACATCCCAACCATAGTTTCCCTTTCCTCCACCATTTCCAGTTTCTGCCCACCCCCTTCTCCCCCAGAACTACTCCTCATCTATTTCCCTTCTGAATAGAGTAGGCCTTATCTGTTTCTTTTTTAATGTGGAAATGAAATCCAAATGGGTTAAACAATAAACAAGCAATACAAGCAATTTGTTTGAGACAGAGCTAAGATGAAAACATAGTTCTCCATATTCTCATAGTATGGTAATCCTGATCCCATAAAATTGTACCTTTCAGTGGCAATATATAGAGGCTGTCTCATGTGTTACATTTTATTTATATTTGAACTTCATTTTGTTGCACTGATTCAGGTGTGATTATGAAATAAAGTGACTTGTTCTTAAGTAATGAGGCCTTTTTGTTCATTTATAGCCAAGAAATGAAGACTAAGCAATGGAGAGTAGTCTACATGCAGGATTGATGAGCTAAGGGTCTCTTTTCAGAGGTATTTCATGTCCACTAATTTCCAAGGGATAGGGATAGTTCTTTCTCACATAGGTAGTTACCTCTGTGCCAAATCATAAATAAGAACAGCAAGCAAAGGAAACATGGAGCTTGGCTATCCCAGAAAAGCAAAAGTCCTTTGTAATGCAGCCTAGGCAAATGCTAGGATTAGTTTGCTAGTTTTAAAAACTATAATGGGAAGGGAAATTCACTGAAGGTATATAACATGAACTGGTAAACAGTCTTATTAATAGAAAAAACCTGGAGCCAGATATTGGGGTGAAAGCTGAAAGATCAGAGAAACAGAACAAGCCAGCCACGTTCTTACCTCTACAAAATCCTCAGCCTCAAGAGAGTGAGTTTCTGTTTCCTCACGCCTTATATACCTTTCTCTGCCTAGACATCACTTTCTGGGATTAAAGGTGTGTGCTACCACTATCTGGCTCTGTTTCCATTGTTTTCCAGTGTGGCCTTGAACTCAGAGATCCAGACAGATCTCTGCTTCCCAAGTGATAGGATTAAAGGTGTGTTCTGCCACTGTCTGGACTCTATGTCTAATCTAATGGCTAGCTCTGTCCTCTGACCCTTAAGGCAAGCTTTATTAGGGTACACAATATATCACCACATTTCCCCCTTTTGCCTAAAATAATAATATAAGGTTATAACTAATACAAGAAAAACTATATACAATAAGTATATACAATACATATAATCAAGAGTTACATTAACAATGTCCAGTCCATAAACATTTGACAAATTCAGAGAAAATATTTCATTATTTATCCTATTTTTGTGAGCCCAAAGTGTTGTACCTAATTCATGTTCTATCCTAACTTGCATTACCAATCAAAAATATCTTTTGATGTTTTTCAAACTTATACAAAGGTATGTACTTTTGTGAGTGAAAGTGGAAAGATGTGCTGTTTGGTTGATATATTGTGCACCCTAATAAACTTATCTGGAAGTCAGAGAACAGAACAGCTACTATATTAAACATAGAGGTTAGGCAGTGGTAGCACATGCCTTTAATCCTAGCATTCCTGAGGCAGAGATCCATCTGGATCTCTGTAAGTTCAAGGCCACACTCTAAACAGAGCCAGGCATGGTGGCACAAACCTTTGATTCCAAGACTTGAAATCTCATGTCTTGCTTGGGAAAGACACATGCCTTTAATCCCAGGAAATGATGGCAGGAAGCAGAAAGGTATAAAAGAAGTGAGAACCAGGAACTAAAGGCTTTTAACCTTTTCAGCTTTTAGGCTTTTAGCAGCAGTTCAGCTGAGATCCAGTCGGATGAGGACTCAGAAGCTTCCAGTTCGAGGAAACAGGATCAGCTGAGAAGTTGGTGAGGTGAGGTTAGCTATGGCTTGTTCTACTTCTCCAATCTTTCAGAATTCACCCCAATACCTGGCTCCTGAGTTTTGTTTTTTAATTAATAAGACCATTTAAGATTTGTGTTACAGTGCTGCCCAGTTGTGGGCCATCTGTTTGTGGGCATGCCTGGTATTATCACTAATAGAGTGTCACCCTATCACACTCTTAAAAAGCTCCTGCAGCCTTCATTGGTTCCCAGTAGATCTGAGCCCTGGTAGTGATGCCTTCACAGAGTCTTGCCTTTACCTAGTCATGAGAATGTTTGCCCCTTCTACATCCCAACCAAGTTCACTATATGAGGATCTCCTGAGGATCCAGCATTGCTTTCTCATCCCTCTTTGCATAGTTTCCCTTGTGAGTGTAGGAACACCTGTCTGCCCCTAATGAAATAGCTCGTTCCAACAGCAGGCAGTCACTGAAGATCTGAACTAACTGCTCTGATGACAACCCAAGTTTTCCCTGAGCGTCCTCACGTTTAGATAGTGCTTCCCTTCCCGAGTCCCTCATTTTGGGTTCTCCTTGACCACCCAGGTTAGCACGTGTCTTTCTTAGTTTGTTTTAGCTCCCAACAGTGCATTCCCTTCTTTTTTAAATTGATCTTTATTTGAGAACTTTTTATATAACTACTCCATTTACATCATTTTCACCCTTCCCTCCCCAATTCTTCCTGTATCTCCTCCACCATTTCCTCCCAATTTATGACTAATTATTATTGTTACAAACATACACACACATGTACACAATACTGAGTCCATTTAGATTTGATAATATGCATGTGTTTAGGGCCTCTTAGCTACTTTGTATACGTGCTTGTTTGTCTATAGACAATTATAATCAACAAGATACTTTCAAGCTCATGCAATATTTAGTTTTTTACTGGATTCTCTACTGTGCTGTACTTCAAATCATGAAGAAGTGCTTCATTTGATTAGAGACATATTTTCAATAGAAATATCTTGGTGTCAGTGGTCTTACTGTTGCTTTAGGTGCTTGTTCCTGCTAGCTCCACAACATAGGTTTTACCTATGAGTACAACAGAGATCGGAAGAAGTCTTGCATCCTGAAAAATCAAAAGTTGTATGCTCTGTCTTTTGTGGCAATATAAAGGCTGAAAGCAGCGAAGAGACTGGAAATATCTATGATACCTGATGACTCAGGCCACTGTTGTAGTAGCTCAGCTCTTACAAGTTGATGTCTATGTTGAGAACGAGTAGGTGCCTTTGTCAAAATACAAATGGGAAGGTCCCACTGCTGACTTGAGGAGATTGGTCTTTAGTGGTGGAACTTCAGCAGCAGTATCTTTTTGAGGTACTCCTTGCATCTATATCTAGATGAGACAAGGAGAAGCTGGCTGAGTAGCTTTAGGAAGACTAAGAGCCATACTTTCTATCCAACCCTAAGGACACAGAAAAAGGTATCAAAGTATATGATTATTTTTCTGAAGCAAGCCTATTAACTCTAGAGTTGGGCTGTCTAGATTTGGTAAGCCAAATTCACTCTCAAACACCTAGAGACAGTTAAACAGACACTGCTACATATACAGCAAATGTAATTATGGTGCTTTCCATTGGCTTTTGCTTTAAGAAAGGCAGAAGAAATAGAAAATGTGGAGTAGGGATTACAGTTTGGGAGGTTATTTTAATTTTAAAATAATGTTGATTATTGGAATAAGATTAGTAATGATTTTAAGTATATAGTATTTGAAAATGGAAGAAAAAAAGAAGCTGCACAGATACAAATGAAAACCACCAAAATCTCATCAGAAGAGAAAAAAATGCATTGTTGTGTGACTATTTCTGATTCTTCAGCTGTTTGCATACATGTATCACTCAGTTTCCTATTTGTTTTTTCTCTATTAAAAAACTTTTTATTCATTTTTACATACCAACCACAGATCCCCCTCTCTTCCCTCCTCCCACCCCCCCGCCCTGCAGCCTTCCCTCCCCAACCCAACCCCCATTCCCTCCTCTGAAAAGGTAAGACTTCCCATGTGGAGTCAGCAAAGCCTGGTACATTCAGCTGAGGCAGGTCCAAGCCCCTCCCCCTGCATCAAGGCTGTGCAAGTTGTCCCACCATAGGTAATGGGCTCCAAAAAGTCAGCTCATGCACCAGGGATGGATTCTGATCTCACTATAGGGACCCCTTAAGCAGACCAAATTGCACAACTGTCTTGCTTATGCAGAGGGCCTAGTTCAGTCCCATGGAGTCTCCACAGCTGTTGGTCTCAAGTTCATGAGTTCCTATTTGTAAAATAAGATATTTAAAGCAATTAACCTAAGAAGATGAAAGATTTATTTTATTTTTTGATATAGGGTCTCATTGTATAGCTCAGTCTGGCTTAGAACATCCTATGTAGCCCATATTGGGACTTGAACTTAGGATAGTTATCAGTTTTAGCTGTCTGGGTACTGGACTTCCACTCGTAAAACTTGCTATATCTTCCTAGGAACAGCTTTGCTTTAGGTTACAGTTTTGGTGTTCTTTCTCGAGATCAAGTGGCTTCAGGGCCTTGGGCTATAGCTACAGTAGGTTGTCACATGTTGAGAGTGTGTGTCAGAACTAATCTGTTACCTCAAAAGTAAGAAAGCAGAGCAGCAGAAAAGACTAGGGTTTATAGTCACCTTTAAGGACACACTGCCAGTGACAAAAGGACCTCACGTAAGGCCCTCCATATGATCCTTCCTAATCGTATCATTCTGGTAACCAAACTTTGAAATCCTGAATCTTTGATGAGACATTCATCATTTGAACTATGGCATCATGCATGTACATGATGATATGTAATTACAGAATAATATATTTTTAGGTGACAGTCTTGATTTTGAACATAGTTTGGGAATGCATTCTGGTTTGATACATCAATATACTCATTTTTAGTATAAAGAATATATATTGATACTTTTCTTACATCTTAAGCACTCATACAAATAGTTTTAAATGTAGTTAGAAGTCCATAGTAGGAATATTTCATTGTTTAAATGATTATTTATTAACGTATTTTGACCAGATGTTTTATACAGTGTTCAACTCATGTCATTGATATATAGAAACTATACAGTGAGGTTGTGGAACTATTTGCTCTTTTTTTTTTTTTTATAAAAATCAAATTTACTTTTACTTTAAAGAGTCTATGTTTTTGTTGTGTAGATGAGTTAGATGTGGAGATAAAAGGCTGTTTTTCCTTTTTCCTGTATTTTCTTTGAAAATAATATTTACAGCACAAAAATTCAAAGCTCGTATGCTAACAGCAGGCACACTGTTACAAAATGTGTTTGTATAGAAGAGCACACTGAAATTTGAGTCTCATCTTTACTCTATTTCATGACAAGAAGCACAGATTATTTGCAACCTGCCTTCTTTCTGCCCAACATTTCAAAGAATCGATGCTCCTGCATGCAAGCAATAAATCTGTGGGAAAATGGTCCATAAACTCTCTTTCAAGATGCTCACTGGACTTTGAGTGAGAAAGAAAATTCCAACAGTAGTGTCTCAGAATTCTCTCAGAAATCAGAAGTTGATTGATTGATGAGTATCCAATATAATTTAGCCTACATTTCTGTATTTTCCTTTTGAGAAATTTTTTACATTTCCCCACAGAAAAGTTATAAAGTATTTTTTTGCAGGTTATGAGATCTTTTACCTCTTATATTTAATGAAGTTGATGAAAAGGTGATCAGGAATTCTAGTTATATAGACACACAAAAATTAAACACAAGAAACTTTCAAATTATGTTTAGCAAAGATGTTCAGCCTCAATCCATAGCTATCTTTAAATATTTATAAAGTTATTTTTCTATATACCAACATACCAGGTAACTTTTATTTACTTATTTATTTATTTTTGCATATGTGAATTAAAAGCATATGGTTGCTATTAGTAAGAATTGGCCAACCTGGGAGATAAGAATTATTTTGTCCTACTGTAAGGTTAAGATTAAATCCATTCTTGCATTAATGGTTGTGCATTAATATTTAATATAATTGAATCTCAAAACTGTAGAGGACCTAATAAGGCTTCCAGTTAAGTAGTTCCTACACAAAGATAAGTATGACCATAGATATACACTGTATATCTGTGTCATTGTATCTCCACTACTATAAGTGCTTCTTTTTTAGAGATTTTTTTCATATAATGTATTTGATCATATCATTTCCTCTCCCTCAGCTCCTTCCAGAACATCCTCATCTCTCTATATAGGCAACTACATTTTCTTTTATGGCCAACACAAGTTAGACTCTTTTTTCTTCTTCTTTTTTTTGTGGGGGGAGGTCACAAGGGTGGGGAAGTGGATCCAGGAGGACTGGGGAGTGAGTGTGATCAGGGTGCATGATGTGAAATTCCCAATTAATCAATAAAAATAATATTTATTTAAAAAATCAAAACAAACCATCTCACCTCTTAAAAAAAAAAACCAAAAAACCTCAAACCAAATCAAAACCAACCAACCAACCAACCAACCAACCAAAAAACAAACCATGGAGTCCCTTTTGTGCTGGCCAACTACTCCTGGGCTTGGGGCCTGCCCTGGAGTGTTGTTGATACACCTACTGACACTCCATTGTAGAAAACTGATTTTCCCTTCCCCAGCAATATTCAATCCAAATAACATCTTCATCAGGGATGGCACTTTTCAGTGCTGGGATTTTATCTGGCTTGAACATATACAGGTCTCATTTGTGCTGTCATATTCACTGTTAGTTCATATGTGTGTCATTCCTGTTTTGTCTGGAAGATGTTGTTGTCATCTGTCAGCTCTGGCTTCTACAGTCTTCTCGCCTCTTCTTCCACATAGATCCCTGAGCCTTGAGGGGAGGGGTTTGATGAAGACATACCATTTAGGCCTGAGAGATCAAAAGTCCACACATTGCACAGTTGTGTTTCTGTGTGTTAATTATCATTTACTGCAAGAAGAAACTTCTCTGATGAGATCTGAGCTATACATTGATGTATGGATATAGCAGTACATCATTAGTAGCCATTTTATTGCTATGTTCCTTTTACGTTAGCACTATAATGATAGAAGTCTTTTTTTTTTTTGTTTTTGTTTTTCAAGAAAGGGTTTCTCTGTGTAGCTTTGTGCCTTTCCTAGAACTCACTCGCTCTGTAGCCCAGGCTGGCCTCGAACTCACAGAGATCTGTCTGCCTCTGCCTCCAGAGTGCTGGGATTAAAGGCGTGTGCCACCACCGCCTGGCATAATAGAAGTCTTTTTCCCATAGGGCCCATGACCTATCTTGTCACAGATTGTTTGGACATTCTAGGAGTGTCAGGCATGCGTTCCATCTCATGGAATGAGCCTTAATCCAACCAAAAAGTGGTTAGTTACTTCATGACATTGTGCCACTGTTGCACAGTATATCTCGCCGGTAGGTCATTATTGTAGGCTGTATGTTTGTATCTGGGTGATAGTAATGATACTTTTTTCTTCTGGTAGCATGCAAAGTACATCCCAGAACCATGAATACTAGTCAGCAGAGATAAATCTTCTACTTGGGTACCAGCTTAACTTCTCCATGTTCAATGACATTAAGTAAGTGATGTCTTCAGTAATAAGGCCTTACCTTAATGTAATGACACTGAAGGTTTTAGTTGCTGGCATAAGTTGTTTACTTGGGGTATTGTCTTACCCATTACATTGTGACTCCATTTAAATTCTTTTCATATAGGTACATATTTTAGGAAACTTCTATAGTAGTAAGTTTCCATATGGCTTTTCAAATGGCCTTTAGTGTTAATTGTCCCTCTCCATGTTCCCTCCCTATTTAATCTTCCTATTCTATTTTGTTCTTTATCTCTTTTTAAGACTATATTCTATTCCCCTTTCCTTGGAAGATCCCCTCATTCTTCCTGGTTCCTTACAGGCTACCTAACCACTGTGATTATTCTGATTGAAATACACATATCTAAAGCTTAAAAGCTAATGTCTGAATAGATGAGAAAACATGCAGTATTTGTCTTTTGGGGTCTGGGTTACCTTACTCAGGATGATTATTTCTATCTCAATCCATTTACCTATGATCTTGTTTGCATTAGCTCACTTTCATCCTCTAGGTTCCTGTTGATTTTTCTAGTAACTAGATTGTTAAAAACTATAAGAGGAGCCACAATCTCATTCATAGTTTTTGTCTGCAAAGGTGGAATAGGTTTCTTCTCTCATTAACAGGATAGTTTCTGGGACTCTTTCTTGACTTTCTTTATTATTGTCTTTTTTTTCATTTTTCTTTATGAAGAAATTTTCTACTCACTCTACATACCACCCACAGATCCCATCTCCGCCCTCCTCCCACCCCTTAGCTCTCCCTCTCAAACCACCCCACATTCCACATCAGGAAGAGGAAGTAACAGGGGTTTTATCAACCACTAAGTTTTACAGTTCAATGTTCAGTTTCAGGTCCAGGGAAATGAAAAAAATCCTTATAGATTTTTACTGAGTGAATTTCCGCTAAGATGCATCTGGTCCATAATTCCACTTATTAACAATGTTCTCATTGTAATCAATGAGGATTTATGACTGTGTGGGTATGCAAATAATAATGTGAGTTACAATAATGGTCTTCCCCCTACTGTAAAATCACCCAATGAATAAGTGTGGTACCATTAAAGTAAGAATTGGAGTGTTGTTATCATTTACATGTTCTTATATACTGTGTGGTTCTTTCTTTTGGGAACTTGTTGGTTCTGAGTCTCAGAAATGACATAGAAGATGGAAAATTGGGACTTTATTATGAAGGCCAGTTTCCCTCAGCCTCTTAGTTATCTGCCCTTTCTTTTTTTTGGAGCATATAGATCTACCTAGAGATGTATTATAAGAATCATTCTCAGAGATCTCTGCAAGTCAGGCCCTTGTGGCTGTAATTCTCACTGCTCAGTTCACTGTAATTGTTCCTCCTTTGCGTTGATAGTTCAGCACCATCATCCGGCCCCTACAGTTTAGGGCTTTGTGATTGTCATTGCTGTGAAGGTATTTCTCCAACAGCATTTCCTACCCCTGCCTCCAGAGGATGGCAGCTTCTGACTTTAGCATCTCCCTACTTACCCACTTTTGTTTGAAAGCATTGATTTATTTACTATTTATTTTTATTAATTTTTTAAGAATTTTTTTTCATTTTATATACCAACCACAAATGCCCCTCTCTTTCCTCCTCCCATTCCCCAGTCTTCCTCCCCAACCCACCTCACATTCCCTGCTCTGATAAGGTACGGCCTCCCATGGGGAGTCAGCAGAGCCTGGTACCTTCAGTTGAGGCAGACCTAAGCCCCTTGCCCCTGCATCAAGGCTGTGTAAGTTGTCCCCCCTTAAGTAGTGGGCTCCAGAAAGCCAGCTCATGCACCAGGGCTGGATCCTGATCCTACTGCCAGGGGGTCCCTTAAGCTGATAAAGCTACACAACTGTCTCACTTCTGCAGACGGCCTAGTCCAGTTCCACGGAGGCTCCACAGCTGTTGGTCTAAAGTTAATGTGCTGGCGGATGTCTTTCTGTATGCTGTGAATATATGTTGTTCCCATTGGTTAATAAGTAAGCTGCTTTGGTCTATGGTAAGGCAGCTCAGAGGTGGGCAGGAAACCCAAGGAGAGAGTCAAAAAAAGAAAGGCAGAGGTGGGAGAGATGCCAGCACTGCCAGGAGAAGCAAGATGTGAAAGTATCGGTAATGCCATGGCCACATGGCAACTTTTAGATAAATAGAAATGGTTTGTTATAAGAGCTAGCAAGAAGCCTGCCATAGGCCATACAGTTAGTAATTAATATTAAGCCTCTGAATGATTATTTTATAAGTGGCTGAGGGACCGTGCAGGCTGGGTGGGACCAGAGAAAACTTCCAACTACATTTCAGCATCCAGATGTGGTAATAAGAATTTCCACCCCAAACCTGAGAAAGCTTAAAAAAGATTATAAAATGGAACTAAAAACAGCTTCCTAGTTCTGTCTCTCTGGCAAGCTGGAGCATGTGATCTTGAGTTACAGTATGGAAGGTTTGTAGCATTTGGGCTTGACCTCCAGCATGGCGGATTCCTACTGTGGTACACAAAGGTGTCTCCAAGCCGTGCAATGCACTGCATGGTGGATTTAGCCTTTACTCATACAGAAAACAAAAGGTTTAAGGGCCATCTGCATGCTACCTGATGGAAGCACAGACCCCAGAGTTGGTGGGGTAAGTGTGACTCTCCTGGGTACCTTTGTCATGTTGGGAAGCTAAAGTGGGAGAGTCAGCAGTTTCAATCTTAGCCATGCTGCAGTTTGCAATCATTTGAAAAGTATTATAGATATACAAAAGACAGATCCAGATGGAAGAAACCTGTAAATGGTTTATATTATATGTAAAAATGTATGTAGGCTTGGAAGAGAGAGGAAAAGGAGTATATACAGTTATATAAAGAAATAGTTTTAAAAAGTAAAGTCTTTAAAGAGACAGTAAAAGTAATATAAAAAATAAGTCACATAAATATGGAAATCATACACAGAGTCTGAATTATATTGTCTTTGGGATTTTTAACTGCAGAAAGACATTTGCTTGTAAAGGCTGCTGAGTTAAACCCATATATATATATATATATATATATATATATATATATATATATATATATATAGTATCTTGACTTCAAAATTTGTGTCTAAAGATACATTGCTTTGTAAAAGAGGTTCTGCTTTTGTTTCTACAGAAGATGAGAACCTGTGGATTGCTTCCAGGCTAATATGGTTTGATCAACCAAGACCCCCTGGAAGGTCTCTGATGATATCATGATCCATCCTCACAGACTACTACAGCCAAGATTTAACTATAATTCTAAATTTTCTCAGGATCCCCATAAGATTGCTAGAGCCCCCAGGAGGAAGTAGTATGAGAAGCTACGCTCAAATTTCCAAAATATTGTTTATAAATGTTTATTTTTATTTAAAGGGTGTTGATTATAAATGTAATCTCTTTCTAAAAAAGAAAAGAGGATAGTATTGATATGATGAAAGGGTAGATTATTGAATCTATTTTCAAAGAGCAACAACTTGTTTAAAATGTTTTACATTTACATTGCTATGGATTTTAGTTTATTGATACAAATCTAAAGTTAATTTTCATATACTTTATGTATATTTCTACTCTTGTTTAAGGTATTATGTTTGTACAGCTCATTTGAAGTTGTAATATATAATTAAAAATACAGATAAATAATTAGTTATCTATGATAATCAAACTTATAGTCATGTTAGTTAAGTTTTCTAGGTATACATAGATATATTTCAATTAGGTAATCTTCAAAAACTCTTGGAGTTCTCGTACTTCAATGTTCTTGTTATTATAGTATTTAAATCTTTTGTTCTGGAGTTGAATATATGTTTAGTACCGTGGAAGCATAATATTAATAACTACTCCATAGATATTCTTGCCATAGCCAACAGAGCTGTTGATGTTATTCAGGTTTGTAGCATTCCTACATGTTTGCTTGTGTTTTCACATTCATGAGAGTACTTCATTAGCATCATAGGTATTGTCTTCAAAATTTTATGCTGTTCTATATCTGCTAACCTGTTATGAAAGTTTGTGAAATCAACTCTTTTGAAGATGTTATCATCTTAGATCTTTGCCTATCAAATTTAATCCATAGAACCATACTGTTAAATATTTACCTTTATTGCTATTATTCTATAGGTAAGGACATGCTATCTTACAGGAACTGTGTAAATTTCCTGAAGTTGAAATATGTGAGTGTTGTAATCATTTCTTAACTTAGGCATTTTTGTTGTAGAGCACATTTATTCACCATGTGACTATCTTTGAAAAGTATCATTTAAGGTCCCATCAACATACTCAGATTGTAGATATTAAGCAGTTTATAATAGTGATTATTTCAAAATGGAGAGGAAAGATAGATATTAGATATGTGGAGTGATACTTTTGAAAATTAGAAACAAAAGTGGAGTGTGGATTCTTGTGAAACAGAATTGGAGTCAAAGGAATCATGAAGTAAAGCATGAAAATGTTCAAGGCAGGCCATCCAGGGAGGGCACTGTAGGCGCTAGGCTCTAGTCAGCACCTTAGATTTTGTTGTTTAGGTAACGAATATTCTTTAAAGGGATTTTAAAATGTGCCTAAAATTACACAGCATTTTAGAATTGAGCCCCAAATCTTTCAAAGCTACTAGTTTTCTTTATTTTTGAGGCATTGAATGACCAACAAAGAAGCAAGGTCAGAATATATAGCCAGGATAGGGAAGAGTCAAAAGGGGTGAGTATGTGTGGATAAACTAGTGGGGTTGAAAGAGGGAGGCATTAAAGGGACACAGGAAACATTGTGGAGAAATGGGGTGAGCAAATATTCTTGCCATACTTGGTACTACAGGAACAATACAGAATGATGACATGCAGTTTGAATGGAAATCAGCCACAGTTACATCAAACGGAACAGCATACTGAAATTGCATCCAAGATATTTGGAGTCATAATGACTGTACATTTTGCTATTTATACTGGTTGGCTTTTGAGTTCCTATGTTCCCATGACATGAATTTGTAATGAATTTTCAGTGTGCTGTAACATATGACACTTTCTCCATTCTTACTCAAACTGCCCAATAAGTAATAGAAAATGGAGGGAATGATGCTGTCTGTGATTTATGTATTATTTTTTGCATATGTTACTCTACATAAATCTGAGTGTGGCCGGGCGTTGGTGGTGCACGCCTTTAATCCCAGCACTCGGGAGGCAGAGGCAGGCAGATCTCTGTGAGTTCGAGGCCAGCCTGGGCTACCAAGTGAGCTCCAGGAAAGGCGCAAAGCTACACAGAGAAACCCTGTCTCGAAAAACCAAAAAAAAAAAAAAAAAAGCTGAGTGTGTGTGTGTGTGTGTGTATGTGTGTGTGTGTATGTATGTGTATGCGTATAGTTATCTTAAAAAATTAACAGGTGAGGCTGGAGAACTCACTCAGTGATTTAGAACACTTGCTGCTCTTGCAGGGGACTAGAGACTTGCTGCTCTTGCAGGGGACTAGAGTTCCATTCCTGACATCCATGTTGGGTGGCTCACAAATGCCTCTAACTCTAGTTCCAGGATATCTGACACCATCTTCTGGTATCTCCAGACAGCAATATGTGTGTGTGTGTGTGTGTGTGTATGTTTAAAATCTTTAAAATTTTTAATAAGTGACATGTAAAGGTAAATCAAATTCAACTTTTCATACTACCATGTATCTAAAAGTGCTTGAGCACTTAATACAAGTTCTAAATTTTAATTTATGATTTCTCCTTATTGTTTTGGTTACTGATAGAATTAGACACTGTCAGTGGATGTTGCAGAACAAGGGATATTTATTATTGCCTTAAGGCAGGTGCACACCTGGTCAGTCCACAATGTTTTTCAAGAACCTGATGTGAAGGAAAGATTTGTTTGTAATTATGACATCCCTCCCTGCAAAGGAGCAGCAGTTATATCAGTCCAGTCTTGAGTTCTCATTATGTACTCTGTGGATAATGACCAATCCCTGTGACACCCTCACAAACATACTGATAAATTCAATACCTATTCCAGGAATTGCCCTTGACATTTGAAATATAAAAATGATAGAGTCTTAATCTGCCTCAGAGTCATTAAGGTCTCACACATTCTTTTTGAGCATTTTATTTGGTGAGCAACCTCAAAATTTCTTCTGAAAGTGCTTAGCATGTAAATAACTTTCTGTATGTCATAAACATTTATAATTTCAATATGACCTTTAATACAAACCATGCAAAGACAGTGATGGATCCTACTCAACTCTTCATTTCTGCAAGTGCTAGGACTTCAGTGCTCCTTAATAAAATATGTTATTAAAAGAAGTACATTGTGTGTGTGAGAGAGAGGGAGAGACAGAGACAGAGACACACAGAGAGAGACAGAGAGGCAGAGACAGAGAGGTAGAGACAGACATAGTGAAAGAGTAGTACATAGATGTATGGGTATGTGTGTGTGAGAGAGAGAGAGACAGAGAGATGGACAGACAGACAGGCGGATAAAGACAGAGACACAACAAAGAGAAAGAGGGGAAGAGAGAGAGAGAGAGAGAGAGAGAGAGAGAGAGAGAGAGAGAGAGAGAGAGAGAGAGAATATAGAGCTAACATATGAATATAAGTATGACTCAGTGTGCCTCTCTGTATGTGTACGTTCAGCCCAGAGATTGGTGTTGGATATCTTCCTCTTACCTTACTTATATTTTGGGACAGGGTCTCTAACTGAATCTAAAACCAATTGATTGGCTAGACTGGCTGGCCAGCACTTGGATTACAAGCACATGCCACTTTACCTCATCTGGATTTTATCCAGGCACAAAGGATCTGAACTTAGTTACTTATTATTGCATGACTTGTCTGAGCCATCTCTTCAACCTTGTCTTGCAGTAAAGACAGTGCATATATAAATGAAAAATTTAAATACCACAATGAGTGATACCAAAACCTACTCAAAAATAAAAAGAAATTGTTTGAGGTTGTAGAAACTAGAATTCCTAGTCAATTTCCTTATGTACCTTACAGATACAGTATTGACAATAAGCCTAGAAACACAACCTAGAAAACCTAGAAAATATCCTAGCATGTGTGTAATGAAATGTATGGAGGTGAAAGGTATATGTTGTAGGAAATATTTGGATACCACTTACCCTTTCCTGGATTATCTTGAAAACACTTTGGCAAGTAGATCTTCTGCCAATGACTGATAAGGAGACAGAGTCGGGTAGATTTGGGTGACATACAATCATAAAACACGGAGTCTTTGTCTGGTCTGCTACAGATGTTTGCTCTGAATTCAGTCATAGTGAAGATGTTAAAGTGAAGACCACGGTTTTGGAAACACTAATAACCACAGCATCTCACTGGACACTGAAGAGTCATTCTTCCTGTCACCTGAAGTAGATTAGCTTTGCCTTCAGAGTTCTCCCTTGGAATTCCTGAGGATGCTGTTGCTTTTCTTGTTGGTCTTTTAGTATTGCTTTTATAAATGAGAAAAAGGAAAAGACCTGTGTGTAAATGGAGTATCTCTAGGGCCTGCTGCCTTCTGGAGTGATGTGCAATGTAGAGCTTCCAATGTCTCTCCAAGGTAGTATTCTCATTTCACAAAACTCTACTTTAGGACCCATAGTTCACCACCACTTTAAGGCCATCTTTTGCATCCAAATTGTTTTTAACACAGGAATTGATTCCAAGGCAGACTTCATGCCAGAATAAAGTATGAGTTAGTGAATGACAGAGAGATGGCAAGAAAAAATACAAGGGGGAAAGTATGTGTAAACATTAATGTATTTTGTTCCATAATTATCTCTTCATTTACAATGGGAGGAAAATAAACGATTATAGAAACTACAATAAGTGTTTGTGTCGTGTGTGTGTGTGTGTGTGTGTGTGTGTGTGTGTGTGTGTAGCTGGAAGTTTTCCTGTGTCCCACCCAGTCCCGCAGCTGATAAGACCCAAGTAAACACACAGAGGCTTATATTAATTAAAACTGTATGACCATTAGCTCAGGCTAACTACTGACTAGCTCTTACACTTAAACTTAGCCCATTTCTGTTAATCTATTTGTCATCATGTGTTCCATGGCTTTACCTATGTACCATTACATGCTGCTCCCTGGATGGTGGGCTAGCAACTCCTAATAGAAGAATAGGTAGTCAAATTCCAAAAACACCAGCAATTTCCAGAATTTAAAATCCTGAATAATGACAGGACACTGGTGGAATTCAGGTTTATCTGGTACATGGACTGCTCTCACCCAATGTGAGGTTGAGTTGTAGGCCTTGTGTACATCCTACTTCACAAATGAGTCTGTCAGATACATTAAGATTGTAGGCTGAAGATGAAGCCCCAATGTGCAGAGGAACCTCAGGTGACTGTCCAGGCAACTGGCTGTTTCTATCAACTCACATTTTTTTGGAAGTCACTTGTTTTCACTTCCTGTCTTACTAGGTAATATTATTTCCTTCTTGGGTCTCTGAGGGAGTTGAAGATTAGATAGTTATAGTTTTCTTTGTTAAGAATTTCAGAAAAGAAACTCACTAAGAGGTGTAAAGTGTATAAATTTGATAGACATCATAAGATAGTTTTCTGTTAGTAATATAAGTTGGGATAGAAAGTGAATCAGGTACATTTTGGACTCACCAAAATAGAATAGATAATGGAATATTTTCTCTGAATTTGTCAAATGCAAATGGACTAGACATTGTTGATATATTTATTCTTATATATTGTATATAGTTATTGTACTTATTGTATATAGTTTTTCTCATATTAGTTATAACTTTTTTATTTTTGTTAGAGAAAAAAGGGCAAATATGGTGATATTTTATTTGTGCTGAAATGTGGTGATATTTTATTTGTATGTTAATAAATAAAGTTTGCCTGGAGATCAGAGGAAATAGCAAGCCATTTTAAGTAAACAAAAAAGTCAGGAAGTGGTAGAACATGCCCTTCATCTGATCACTTGGCAGGCAGGGTCTCTGTGTGTTCAAGGTCACACTAGGGAACAGAGCCAAGTGTGGTGACACACGCCTTTAAAGCAATAAATACATCAACAATGTCTAGTCCATTTGCATTTGACAAATTCAGAGAAAATATTCCATTATCTATTCTATTTTGGTGAGTCCAAAATGTACCTGATTCACTTTCTATCCCAACTTATATTACTAAAAGAAAACTATCTTATGATGTCTATCAACCATAGAGATCTGGAGGTCTGTACAGACAGACAGGAAGTGATGTAGCTTGGTGGAGAGAGGAAATGGGTTAGCAGAATAGAAAGATATATAAGTCTGTTTAGACAGGAAGTCACTCACTTTGGAAGCTACAGCATGGTGAGGTAAGATTAGCTGGTGGCTGTTCCGATTCCTCTGATCTCTATCAGATTTTCACCCCTATTTCTGGCTCCATGTTTTTTATTTAATAAGACCACTTAGAAATTCATCTATGTGTGTGTATGTGTGTGTGTGTGTGTATGTGTGTGTGTGTGTGCGTGCGTGTGCGCGCGCTCAGGTGTTATTACAGTTTGATATTTGACACAGTTCTCTTACTTGGCTTAAAGTTATTGATTAGACTAGACTTGTTAGCCAGAGAGCCCCCCTAAGGATCTGTATATCTCTATTTTAGGGTTATAAGTACCTGCTATCACATCCAGCTTTAACACATAAGTTCTGGGGATGGATGCAAGTTTTCATGATTACTTAGTTAATTTTAACCACTGAGTTGGTAAAATTCTTATTCCAAGTCTGTGTCCTTGGATAAAATTAAGATATGTCAATTCTTCAGACAGACATGCTCAGTCTACCATTTTATTTATGGGCTGACATCAGTTCCAACATTTTAGTCAGTGTTCAAACCTAGTAAATTAACTTTTTGATTTTTGTTTTGTTTTGTTTTAGTAGCAAAGATAAAGTCCATTGATTAATCAGAATAGAAATATATATTCTTGTCTATTATAAGCATTCATTTATTTTTACTTTTTTGCTTCTTTCAGAATTTCATGTGTTTGACAATGAACAGTATGATCATATTATTCATTATTTTTTATGTCTAACTACTTCTGGATCTCTCCAACATATCTACCTCCCAACTTCGTGTCTTCTTTTTTCCTTTCTTCCTCCTCCTATTTCTTTAGTGCTGCCCATATATGTTTATGGGTTGTCCACTGGAATATTGGCAACCTACTAGTGGTCAAACCATGAAGAATAATAAATCTCCTTCCCCTGGAATCTATCAACTGCTAATAGTTTCTTGGCTAGGGTTTATATTCTGTATATATTGTATAGACTTTAATGGATGCTAACAGTTGATTGTGCAGGCAAAGACTGAGCTCCTCCTTGAGACAAAATATATGAGTCCTTCAATGTCTATTGGAACATGGTTCAAGAATGGAGTCATGTAAGATTTGAGTCCTTGTGACAAAACTCCAAGAAACCAAGAGACATGTGACCTCAATTTCTTCAAACACATGGAATTGTTCTTGGAGCATGCTTTTGTGCCCCTCAAGGTGTAGCAGAGAGTAGTGAGTATACTTCAGATTGTTCATTACAACTGGTTGTTACTATTTGTTTATATGGAAAAACATGTTTTTGCCATATGTCATTTGTCTGCCATTTGTGGATTGTCTTTGTGATTCTATGCTTTACTCATGTGACTTTTCTTAAGTTCCAGTGCGGTATTGTGTTCCCCTAAATATTGTGCATGCTAATAAACTTATCTGGGGTCAGAGACAGATCAGCCACAATATTAAACAGAGGTTAGGCAGTGGTAGCACACGCCTTTAATCCTAGCATTCCAGAGGCAGAAATTCATGTGTTCAAGGATACAGCTAAGTATGGTGACTCATGCCTTTAATCCCAGAAAGCAAGCCTTTAATCCCAGGGAGTGATGGTAGAAAGCAGAAAGATATATAAGGCGTGAGGACCAGAAACTAGAGGCATTTGGCTGGTTAGGCATTTGGCTGGTTAGGCATTTGGCTGGTTAAGCATTCAGGCTTTGGAGCACAGTTCAGCTGAGAGCCATTGGGATATGAGGACACAGAGGCTTCCAGTCTGAGGAAAACAAGATCAGCTGAGAAGTTGGCCAGGTGAGGTAGCTGTGGCTTCTTCTGGTTCTCTGATCTTCCAGTTCACCCCAATACCTGGCTCAGGTTTGATTTTATTAATAAGACTCTCTAAGATTCATGCTACAGTTCCAGAGTATAAGTTGTCTGATACTCTGAATAAAGTTGGCTATTGCATAAGACTTTAGTCTGCCTTACTTATCACTTCCATTTCCCAGGTCTCACTGCCTCTGGAGCAGTAAACGAATGTCAAATGACTTAAGAAAAGCAATATAAAAAGTTTCTGGCTTCTAGGATGAGGGATAAAAAGCCTGATCCTAGACCTATGACTATTCAGTCAATTAATAAATCAGTCATGCTAATCTACTATTATTTTCCAGGGACTGGTACAAATTACAAGGTACGAGGAGACATAGTAGTCAAATCTGGATAGAGGACAGAAAACTTGGAAATATGGCCCATGTGAGTAGCACAGGTGCTGTGCCTCTTGAAGCAACTAGAAGGCATACTATTCTACCCATCAATATACATGACTAATTATCACCTGCATAACCATCCCTGATTGATGAAAAGAGATGTCACTGGTGTATTAAACCTCTGCTAGATAGAGTCTTCTTAAGATTTGTGGAAAAGGAATTCCTCAATGAACAGCAACCATCCCTATACAAACATTTAAAGGAAAAAATACAGTATTCTTAATTTCCTTTCTCTTGGAGTTGGTTCAAGCTCTTGGGGTTTAGCTCATACAGACAAAGTGTAGACCTTATCAATCTTCAGAACCAATGGCTGAACTATGAAATCAGTGTCAGCTGGAAGTCATTTACTACTAAAGCTGTTGGGCATTGGTGGGGAAAATCTTTGCCTTTTCTGAGTAATTGCAGCTATGTTTTTGATATCCATTCTTTCTAAATTCTTATGCCTATCATAGCCTACTTACTATTTGCTGACATTTGTATCATGAATCTTAAAAGATCTTATTAATAAAAAACACAGAGCCAAATATAGGGGTGAAAGCCTTAGATCAGGGTTATAGGGAAAACCAGCAGCCAATCTTATCTCACTAACTCTGCAGCTTCCAAATGCGAGTTACTTCCTGTCTATCCAGGCCTTTATTGCCTTGCTGTTCTGTCCTCTCATTGGCTATCTTAGCCCAGCTACCCCATTTTCTCTTCCTATGCAACTCTGTCACTTTCTGTCTGTCTGTACAGACCTCCACGTCTCTATAGTTGGTACTGTGATTAAAGGTGTGTGTCACCACGCTTGGCTCTGTTCCCTAGTGTGGCCTTGAACACAAGGAGATCCTGCCTGCTAAGGGGTTAAGGGTATGTGCTGCCTGACTTGTTGTTTACTTAAAATGGCTGGCCTTTTCCCCCTGATCTCCAGGCAAGCTTTATTTATTAACATACAAATAAAATATCACATTTCAGCACAAATAAAATATACATAGGCTTGGAAGAGAGAGGAAAATGAATATAGACAGTTATATAAAGAAATAGTTTTAAAAAATAAAGTTTTTTAAAAAAAATAAAAGTAATATAAAAAATAAGGCATGTAAAGATGGATATCACGCAGTCTAGATTACATTGTCTTTGGGATTTTTAACTGCAGAGAGACATTTGATTGTAAAAGCCACTGAGTTAAATCAATATGTATATTTTAAAGATATCTTGATTTCAAAATCTATGTCTAAGAATATGTTACTTTGGAAAAGAGGTTCTGCTTTTGTTTCCACAGAAGATGAGAACCTGTGGATTGCTTCCAGGCTAATGTGGTTTGATCAGCCAAGATCCCCTGAAAGATTTCTAATGACACCATGGCCCACATGATCCAACATCCAAAAACAGCTTCAAGGCAACTGACTCAGAGAATACAGCCTCACAGACTATTCCAGTCAAGACTTGATCATAATTCTTAATTTTCTCAGGATCCCCATTAAATTACCAGCACCCTCTATCAGCAGGAAATAGCCTAGAACACTATGCCCACATTCCCATAAAATAGATTATGGATGTTTGTCTTTATTTAGGTTGTTGGTTACAAATTGTTATTGGTCATAGTCAATCTCTTTCTAAAAGAAGAAAGGGGAGATATGATATGGAAATATAGGATATAGATATGATAGGATAAAAGGGTAGATTGTTGAACCTACTTTTAAAGAGCAACTTGCTGAAAATGTTTTACATTGGTATAGATTTTAATTTATTGATACAAATTTAAAGTTAATTTTGTTATACTGTGTGTATATTTCTACTCTCCCTTAAGGTATTATGTTTATATAACTCATTTAAATTATAATGGATAATTAAGAAATACAGATTAATAATTAGTCTTCTATGATAGTCAAACTTATAGTCATGATAGTTAAGTTTTCTAGGTATACATAGATATATTTCAAATTAGGTAGGTAATCTTCAAATACTTCAAAGAGCTACAGAATATGGCATTTAAAATGTTTCAAGAACTTTGACTTTCTGGACATTGAGAAATGTCTGCTCCTGGCAGCACCAATCTACTTCAGAGAAGATAATGGACATTGAAGAAACTCATTATGGAGTTTGCTTTCTTTGTGGCAAAAGTTAGCCACTGGGCAAAAAAGTGCCCTTGCATTGACTATTTGATGATATGTTGTATAAACTAGACATGCAGGACCCATAGGAAGGTGACCACTGAAATTTGCAAGGTGAGATGGTCCTTCAGGTTCCTGCTTTGCAGAAGAAACTGCTAGACATTCTACAGGACACAGAAAAAAATGACTGAGAGACTAGCCCTATGGGCTGAAGATGGATGCCCCAACATTACAGAGGAATTTTGGATGATTGTCCAGGTAGCCAGCTGTCTCTGTCATTCTAGATTTTTGGAAGTTGTTTACAATGCTCTTACTGTTTAGTTCGGTAATATTAAATCTTCCTGGGGTCTTGATGTTGTTGAAGACTAGATAGTTATAATTTTCCTTGGTTATAATAAAAGATAAATTTTAGATATAAAACTTTAGACTTACAAATATAGGATAGGTAGAATATTTTCTTTAAATTTGCTAAATACAAATAGACTAGATATTGGAACTGTAATTCTTGCTTGATAACTGTTTGTTATATGTAATTTTACTATGTTAAAGCTAAAACCTTGCTTTTTAATTAAACAAAAAAGGGAAAATTCTATGGGATAATGCTTTTGTACACTGGTTAATAAAACGCTGATTGGCTAGTAGCCAGGCAGGAAGTATAGGTGGGATAAGCAGACAAGGAGAGTTCTTGAAAGAGGAAGGCTGAGTCAGGATACGCCAGCCCACCATCCAGGGAGCAGCATATAATGGCACACTGGTAAATCCATGGAAAATGTGGTGACATATAGATTAACAGAAACTGGCTGAGTTTAAGTGTAAGAGCTAGTCAGTAGTAAGCCTGAGCTAATGGCCGAGCAGTTTTAATTACTATAAGTCTCTGTGTGTTTACTTGGGTCTGAATGGCTGCAGACTGGGTGGGACACAGAAAAACTTCAGCTAGAGACATTTTGTTCCAGACATTATGATCAGAGGATCATTATTATCTGCATTTTCCAAAGCATCAAATAAAGGCAATTTCACAGCATGAGTCAGCTTGTATCTACATATCTGATTTAATGTATTATGATGATTCAATTTTGGATTCAATCTTAAGATGCAAAATTAATATCCAGATACATTTTATCTACTTTCTATGTCTCTTTAGGCTTCTATTCTCCACTATAAAATGGAGGCAATAATGTCCATGATAGAAATGTTGCAAAGACTAAAAGATAACATGAGCCAGGTGTTGTGGAGTACACTATATTTGCCATACTTTCTTTGTTTTTTGGCCTCTTATAATAGCATTGTATGTTGAGGAGTCCTATGCATAAGAATTCAAAACTTCTACTGAACTAACATGGTTGCATTTCTCTTTAAACCTTGAGATTGGTATATCTTATCATCATATAATGCTAGAGCCAGAAAAGGCCGTTTAGATGGTTTACTTAATATAATTTGATCATTTTATAGAATAAGAAATGGTGACCTTAAAGGTTGAATGAATTTTAAGGTCATTTTGCTAGCTGGTAGCAGATAAAAAAAATTGAATCTATTACAGCTAATTTTTACTCTGTTATCCTATCTAATAGCTGAAATTAAAGATGTCATGATTTTTCTCTGGGTTGTCTCCTTGCTAAATTTTTAATAAAAGAAATGAAAAAAAAGATCTGATCTTTTATTCCCATTTCATCTTGGCTCAAGATTACTTACCCATGTTTTAAATAATTGGACAGCAGAAAAGGTCAAATTATGGATGTATTTCAGAGAACAGCAAGAACTGAAAAATTCCATGTGGTCCAAATGTCTTCAAGAAGAATAACCTTATTGTAGAGTCTGCAAGGGTTCCAGATGGAAAACAGAACTACCACATAGACCAGGAAGTAGGTACACACAGCAGGATACCAACAACATGATCCAAGAACGTGACCAACGAAAGCCCCTAGCAGAGAAAAAAATCAACAACCCATATTGCCCATATAGTGTTCAAATCAGAGGAAAGAAAGGGGAAAGAAAGCCCCACCAAATAGTTTGTTTATAAAAGAAACATGTAGTTTTCTGTTTGATGTTGTACCACTGGTGATCTGTAATCAGCAGCCAGATATCAGTGTGTAGAGGTGTTCAGGTGGCAGATGAGAATCAGGATTGATGATGCTCAGGGAGACTGAAAGTGTAGATTTGGACCAAGGCCATTTTCAAATATAAAGTAGAACATCAACGATTTCTGTACCAAATATAGAGGTAACCAATACAAGGGCAGAGATTTATCCTGGATCTTTTTGGTGTACCTTATGAGAAAAGGTATCTTTATTTTAAGGACTCTGGTCACAAGAATCAGCAAATGTACACTACCAGTATGTGAAACAGGCAATAGTGTCAGGTGTGTCAAGGCTGGAGGAAATCCCCCAGGGCTATGCTAAAGGAGGACTTTACTTAGAATGGCTCTCTGTCCTGTCCTGATCACTTCAGTACCTAGGCTCATGGTCATGCAGATCACTTTGGGGAATCATCTAGTACTGACCATGTTCCTACTCAGGACATACAGAGAGTCAGGGACATGAGTTACTGCTTCTCTGCTACTTTATGGACTCTCAATGTCAGGGAGATGTGCAGGAGGCTCCTCAATAACTCAATTTAGCACCACACAGGATATTTGTATCATGCTACTTGATATTCTCCAGTCCCTTGTCTTCATCTCTGTCATATACACACTTTGCTCCTGTTTCTCTTGAGTCTCCATCATCCCATTATGTATCAAGTCTTCTTAATCACTCTGCCTTCTCCCAGAACTACTACCTTATTCATGTGTTTCACTAACTCCAGAAATGACCAGGCTTTCAAATTACTAGTTTCCTTTACTCACATCTTTGGATTATTCAACTTTTGCTCCCTGATGAATTATGTCTGTCTGGTAAAACTAGTGTTTCTCTTCACCTTTCTAACGGTTGACTTGCATTTAAACATCACAGCTTGCTGCCTAGTTTATAAGAAAAAAGGAGATACTCTAAGAGTGTCTTAATTTTCATAAGACATATGGTGTGGTTGTTATCCTTAAGTGTTATCATAAGCATTATTCAACAGTGTAATGGCTACTGTGAAGAAACAAAATGTGCTGTTCTCAGTGAATTAAAATTTTAGATCAGACAAACAACATATCCTAAGAAGTTAAGGAAAGAAACACATAAAATTGGAATAAATACCCAGGAGATGAGTTATAAGGATGTTTTGACTGCATGGATGTGTGTGTGTGTGTGTGTGTGTGTGTG
>CABHPR010154527.1:0-16477 GCA_902168415.1 Peromyscus melanophrys | reverse complement strand
GAGAGAGAGAGAAACAGACAGAGAGACAGAAACAGAGAGAGTGAGGGGGTGGGTGGGCAGAGAATGAAAGCTTATGCTTATGAATCTGGAAACCTTTTGAAGGTACTTTTGAGAACTCTGGAATGTTCTTTGGTGGCTTCAATTGACAATAAACTAGTTTCTAGTTGTTAAGGGATTGCTTTCCTCAGTTTAAACAGTAGCTATTAGTTTTTATAATTACTTGGAACAATCACCACTAGCCTCCTGGAGTCACCCTGGCTGTTCTCAGAAGGGATGGTTCTTTTATTTTACTACTATTAGCAGATATGTTTCACAGCATGAGCTGTAAGCTACAGAGACTTTCACTGTAGGAAGGGGTAAGTTTCCAGTGTACATAACGTAGCAGCTGGTCCTTGCAGAGTGTGTAGTCATAGAGTGAACATCCCTAATTGTGTACCATGTATTTATGTGTTTATCATACTTGTTCTGGAGGCAGTCTCATGGAGCTTATGGCTGGGAACTGTACAGAGGTTGTAACCCCATACAAGGGAATTTTGGCATAAGCAGACCACAGATGTAGGTGCCACAGTTGAGAGAGTTAATAATGATTAGTAATATTAATTAATTAATTAATTAATAATAATGATTAGGGATAGGATGTTGGTGTGATAACCAGAAACACAGGGGGACTGTGAGCACTAGCTCTGTTTTTGGACCAATGCAGTACAACCATAGGAAATAATGAGATGATGTCTGACAGTTCCACTCTTGATGGTTCTGAGTGGGAGGATGGGAACATTATGGCGCTGGATAATCTAGAGACCATGTCAGCCATTTCATGGCTTCTTTCTTAATTCCCTTTGACATCCATCTCTCTGAGAACTCAAAGTAAAAAAATGGATGGACTGGGCTGTAAACTTGAAATATGAGTATCATTAGTTGGGGGGAAAGTGAAGCTATCTGCCTTGCCTCAATTCCAAACCTCTTCTCAACTTTGGTTCTCAAGATTTGCTGAACAGAAGAACATGGAGAGCTATGGATGGATTAATTATCACCTTGCAGATAGAAAGCATAGAATTGTCAAACCCATGGTGCTTTTGAGTCCAAGTTTTAAGACCCAGAGACAGGTAGGGATTAGAAGGGCTACACTGATGATTCTGGGAGCTGTTGTCTACTGAAGTCAGTTCTGAAGGATATGCACACCACACTCCAAGGAACACATTGGCTTTATATTTTGGACCCCACCTAGTCTCCATTTCATATACCTAGTCTTTTCTTTTTTTTCCTATTAGTAGACATTTTTAGTATGTTCATACGATGATTTTGGTAGTACACATATTTCTCTGAGATCAAATCCATTTGACTGCAGGTTAAATTTTGATTACTAACACAAGTTAGTTCTCAGAATACCTTGGGTGTAGTGTCCACAGTACCTTCTTTTTAAAAATAATTTGATTTAATATTACATATCAGCCATGGATTCCCCTGTCCTCCCTCCTCCCCGCCCCCACCCTCCCCTCAGCCCACCCCCATTCCCATCTCCTCCTTGTGTGTTTTTCATTTTTGTTTCCTACAGCCAAGTGTTCTATCTTATCCTTGATTCTATCCCTTCTATCACCAATATCTTTTTTTTCTTCTTCACTCTTTCTACCTCCCCCTCTCCTTCCTCCCAACCTCCCCTGTCCCTCCCTCTTTCTTCCTTCCACTCTTCCTTCTTTCCGTTTCATTTATTTGTGGAAGAATATAATATGTTAAGAAACAGTACACTGTGATGCCATGTAAAGGGCTTCCTCAGAGCCAGCTCATTCATATAGTGGAATCAACTTCAGGAAAAGAAAGTGTGATCAATAATGTGCTGGCAGGAGGCCCTAACACTGATGACATATGGATGAAGAAAATTACACTAAGAGAGAGTTTCTCTCTTAGAGTCGGTTTTTCTCCAGGCTAAATTTTGTAACTCCAGCTGAAATCAGCTATCTCAATAGTCAGCAAGATTTGCTGCATTCCTGTGTCCAAATTTATCAGAAGCGAGAACAAAATAAGGATAGGAGAGATGAGTGATGGCTTTCTCAAGAATAATCCTGTCCTCTGGGTGGACAACTCAACCTAATATGGAGGCCTGGAATTTCTTGTCCCAGAACTGTGATGAGAAGGGAATATCCTTACAAGAATCATGACAAAATTCCCTGATTGCTCATCACATCTTAAAGTATATAGATCTTTTTTCATAAAAGGCAGTAGAGTACAGCTTCTTTTCAAATGCCTGAACATTATTTTCTTTAAAATAGAAACAAAACACTCTGCTTTAATACAAGTTTAGAACATTGCAATTGAGGTCTATTTATTAATTATAAAACACCATCCATGTATCCCAGAATTCTTTCAACAGAATATATGTAGAATATAAATATTACCACTTTGTGGTAGATTAATATCCTTGGTATCATCACTGTAGGACATGTAGAAAGCTTTTGTTCTTTTGGGTATGATGTCACCAATGATGCTACTTTTTCCTCCTCCAGATGTGAATAGAACATAGTTTAGTTCCATTATCCAGCATGTGTTATTGTATGTAACACACAGTTCATGAATATTTCCCACAATAACACTTTGAACAGATCTTACATTTGGGCACGACAAAGGCCATTTCACAGATAACAGGAGATGAAATTATTTGCCCAGTGGCATCGAGCTAGCAAGTGATGGGGCTAGAGTACAATCCATCTCCAAAGCCCCACGACGCAGTTTTTTGATGCCGCCATGCTGACTTTCTCAAGCTTTTCTAGGTCTTCAGCCTGGAAACACACAGCTGATAAACCTTGTATGTAAAAGACCCTTCATCCTGTTCATGTCCCAGGCCAAGTGATACACACCATGCTTTCATAGTCTCAAAAGTTACTTCTCTATATGTGCTTTTACAGTTTCAGGGGGACAAATGCAAGCGTCTTTGATATTTATACACCTGGGTTGAATGAATCAGCTCCTTACCTGATCCACGGAGAACTAAATACTTGCCTTTTCGCTTTACAGACCCCTACTCCCCTAGTCTTCCAAGTCATAACTCTACCCATCCCAATAGGCCAGTATGCTTCAATGTTTCCTGGACTTTTACAAAATCAGTTTGTTAGGAAAATGACTTACTATTGATAAGCTCCAATAGCAACATTGAGCCATTCACCCCCTCATTGTACTTAAGAACCTACTGTTTTGTGACATTAATAGGGACCCTCAGACAGCTCCAAGGAGACATCAAAAGTCACAAAATATTTTTACGTAGACTGAATTATTTTAATTATTATTTTTATTCTCAACAATATCATACATGTAGTAAAATGTATTGTGATCATATTCATCCCCCACACTTTGTCTTTGAAATCCTACTTCTGGCAACCCAGTTATTGCCAACTGGTCCCCTCTTCTTACTCTAATGACCCTCAATTACCTTTCTTTATATTTCCAGGCCCCTGAATGGAGTCCCAGATGCTATGTGTTAATGACTACAACAACCACATCATATCCAGAAGTTAGCATCCCACTGCAATGCTTCAGTTCTCACAATCTTTCTAGTCCCTCTTCTTGATGGTCCCTGCCTAGACTTTGCAAGAGATGACATTGTAACAGGAATTGTTAAATGGTCTTATTAATAAAAAACCAGGAGACAGATATTGGGGTAAAAAACTTAGAGATCAGAGGAATAGGAAAAGTCACAGACCACTTCACTTCACCGACACCTCAGTCTCCAAAGAGACCTACTTCCTGTATACCCACACCTATATGCCTTTCTGTTCTGCCATCTCATTTCCTTTCTCCACTAAGCTACATCACTTCCTGTCTGTCTGTACAGACCTCCAGACCTCTACGGTTAGTGCTGGGATTAAAGGCATGTGTCATCATGCCTGACTCTGTTCCCCAGTATGGCCTTGAACCCACAGAGATCCAGATGGATCTCTGCCTCCTGAATGCTAGGATTAAAGGCATGTGCTACTATTGCCTGGCTTCTATGTTTAATATAGTGACTGTTTTTTTCCTCTGATCCTCAGATAAATTTTATTAGGGTACACAATATTGGGGGACATAATACATTACCACATGACATAGGTGTCAAATTTGGGGCAAGAACTCAGCCATCAGTTATTTTAAGCACTTTGACTAGTTATGAATTCCCAGTTTTGATAGTTTATCCACACTGAGAGAGGCTTCTATGACCAAGGCTTAGAGCTGTACCTGCCTGTGAATAAAAACATAAATGATTGGAAGCCCATTTAACTGCAGATCCAAGTTAAAATTTTTGATGATGATAATGATAAGAAGTAAAATAAACAGATTACCCTAAAATAAATTATCTGAGTATTGTAAATACAGCCTGGGAAAATTTCATTTTAATAAAGAGGTCCTTACAAACTTCATTGACTGTTGTTCAAAACTGCACACTATGGGATGAAGTGGGTAGCCATTCCAGCTTTGATCTGGAAGTTCCAAACCCCATTGAGGCTTCAGTAACTGTCACGCCTACAAGGCGGGGCCAAGGGAGGACCCTGGAGACCCAAGATCCGGATGGGCCAGCTCTCTCTGTTCCAGGACCCTGGACGGTGGAGGTTGACCGAGCAGAGCTCCAGAGAACACTGCTGGACTGCGGCACCCCTTCCCCATGTTGGGCGCCAGATATTGGTGAAATTATTAAGGGCACTCCACATAGTTAAAAGGAAGATTTATTTAGTGAGTAACTTAAAAATGAAGGGATAGGTAGGTCGCAGGATCTGGGGAAGGTAGGTCTCGGGTCTCCAGGGTCCTCCCTTGGCCCCGCCTTGTAGGCGTGACAGTGACCGAAGCCTCAATGGGGGTTGGAACTTCCAGATCAAAGCTGGAATGGCTACCCACTACAATGGACATCTTTTATACTCCCTGACAATCATAAGAATTTTGTTGTCACCTGTAAAAGGTATTGATTGAAGCATCCTTGCCCATTAATTAGGGAAAGATATCACCTCAGAAACATGTTAATTCTTGTCTTTTTAACCTTTTCTGTGATGTAGGTCTCATTTAATGATGCTTCAATTAAAAAAAAATAGCCGGGCAGTGGTGGCACACGCCTTTAATTCCAGCACTCGGGAGGCAGAGCCAGGTGAATCTCTGTGAGTTTGAGGCCAGCCTGGGCTACCAAGTGAGTTCCAGGAAAGGCACAAAGCTACATAGAGAAACCCTGTCTCAAAAAAACAAATATATATATAAACAATAACTTCTATTGTTTTGTCTTGAAATTTCTCTACTGTCACAGTTCTGAGGAAAAAATATCTATTGAGAAATCAGAATTTATGAGTAGGTAATACTCTTTGGTTTCTCTGGAAGGAGTTAATAGGTAGAATGTCTATTCATTACATTTCTATTGTCATGACATAACACGATGCCCTAGGAAACTTATAAAAGAAAGTGTTTAATTTGGGACTTACAGTTCCACAAAGTTAGAGTCCATGACCATCATGGTAGGGAATATGTCAGCAGGCTTGCAGACACGGTCCTAGAGCAATATCTAATTGTTCAAATCTCTGACTGTATGCATGAGGCAGAGAGACCTGACTGGGAATGGTGTGGTCTTTTGAAAGCTTAAAGCAACGGTTCTCAATCTGTAGGTTGTGATTCTTTTGGGAGTCAAATGACCCTTTCACAGGGTTGTCTAAGATAATCAGAAAACACAGATATTTACATTATGATTCATAGCAGTAGCAAAATTATAGTTATGAAGTAACAAGGAAAATAATTTTATGGTTGGGAGTCACCACAACATGAGGAATTGTATTAAAGGGTGCCAGCATCAGGACAATTAAGAACTAGTGTCTTAAAGCCTGTCCCTAGTAAAAATCTTCTCCAACAGGGCACACTCCCTAATCCTTTCCAAACAGTTCCACTAATTGGGAAACAAATATTCAAATATATGAGCCTGGGGGTACATTATCATTATCATTATCTACTATAGAATTTTGGCAAGCATACAAGACTGGATGTCCTAGTTAGGTATTTTATTACTTAGTTAGGGATTCTATTGACAAAACACTATGACCCAAACACAAGTTGGGGATGAAAGGGTTTATTTGACTTACACATCCATAGCACTGCTCATCATTGAAGGAAGTCAGGACAGGAACTCAAACAGGGTCAAATCCTGGAGGCAGGAGCTGATGCAAAGACCATGGATGGGCATTGCTTCCTGGCTTGCTTCTACTGGCTTGCTCAGCCTGATTTCTTATAGAACCAGGACAAGTCCAGGGATGGCAACACCTAGTATGGGCTGAGCCATCCTCCACTAATCACTAATTGTGAAAATGCCTTACAGCTGGATCTCATGGAAGCATTTCCTCAACTGAGGCTCCTTCATCTCTGATGACTCTAGCTTGTGTCAAGTTGACACAAAAACAGTTAGTACACTGGATCTTTAATAGAACTGATAGTAATTAAGTGAAAATGAGTGTTGCTACATTTTAATATTTTATAGTAAGTACTATGCATGATCACACTTAAAATGCATGTATGTCTACCAGGAATGTACTGATTAGTTCTACATTTTTCAGATAAGGAGAGTGGGGTTTATTAGCCTCTCCCAATCTGTTCCACTTACTATCCTGTGTGTAAATGGACAGTTCTTTCCTGCCCGCCAGTTTCCAAATAACCACTCAGAGGCTTATATTAATTATAAATGTTTGGTCAATGGCTCAGGCTTATTACTAGCTAGCTCTTACATTTAAATTAACCCATTTGCTTACTGGTGCTCTGGAATCTTGCTCCTTGGGTGGCTACTGGCATCTGTTAACCCCACCACTCTCTTCCCTTCCTTCCTTTGGTCATCCTGTTCATACTTCCTGCCTGGCTACCTGCCAATCAGCTTTATTATTAACAATGAGCACAGCACACACTCACAGAGTACAGAAGGACATCCCACAACACCTGTGCTTCTCAAATAAGGTTGAAATATCTGGCAGAGAGCTATGTATTCAGTATCTAATGCCAAGGATAATAACCTGTTTTACTTACACACTGTACACTCCAGATTCTGGATTCCTTGTGGCTGATTCTTATTACATCTCTGCTGTCCTTTCCAGGTATGGAAAGGGGACATCAACCATTGATATTTGTCTTCTGCCTTAGAAATTGCTTCTATTATCTGTAGATTCTCTATCTCTTGGGTAGAGGGAATACAGAATACAACAAGGGAGTAGGATTTATGGGTGGGGAGCCTTGACCTCTGTTTTTCCTGCTTGTTCTGTGACTGAGTTAGGTTCCCTCCCTAGACAATAACTTCCCTATCTAAATTACAAAAACCAAGTGAGAAAATGCATAAGGACCATATTTACTTCAGAACTCATTCATATAATCACTGTTTTATGTCATTTTAAAGACAAAATTGTATTACTACAGCCCCAGTGTCATCACATTCATATAATGTTAGAGTTCTCTTAAGACTAGCATTATGTGACCATAACTGCTAAGTGAAAAGTATCTGGTTTGTCTTATCAGCTCATAAATTGACTTTATCAAATAAATACAAACATATAAGCTTCATGGTATAGGAAATTAGCACATATTTCTGTGTGTGTTTGTGTGTGTGTGTGTGTGTTTACAAAAGGAAGTCAAATCTTGGCTTTGCTACCTGAGCCTTAATTAATAGTATAAAATAAATTAAATCCAGGTAGAATTAGTGTAAAATTCAATGATAGTTGGCTGAAAATAGAGTTTTTTTCTCATGCTCTTGCCTGGCAGTGTAGCTCTTAATCTGCTCTTGGTATAGACAATGGAAGATGGTCATTGGTCAGAGTACAGGTGCTGACAACAGAAATCTCTAAAGTGTTCACTGTTATTTTCATCTTGAGCTTCTTTTCATCACATAATTAATGGCTCTAAATACACAGTTTCTATAGAGCTTTACATATGGAATATCTATTCTTTCAAAACCTGGCAAGTGCTAGTCATACGTGGCCACTGAGCAACTGAAATGTAACTATGTAGCTGAGGTAACTTTTTTGTTTGTATGTTTTCTCAAGACAGTGTTTCTCTGTGTAACAGCTCTGGCTGTCCTGGAACTCACTTTGTAGAAAGATATTTTTTTTTTAGCATGACTATGTCTGTGTGGATATATATGGAAGGAAGGACAGGTAGTCCTGGAGGCCAGAAGAGGGTATCAGTTCCCCTCTGCTGGTGTAAGTGGCCCTGAGCCACCTGATGTGGATGCTGGGTGCAGAACTTGTGTCTTCTGCAAGAGAATCAGTCACTGTTGACCACTGAGCTGTCTCTCCATCCTTCCTGGGGATATATTTTTAATTTAATTTAGTTAACTGTAATTCAAAGTTAATATCTGCTTTGTGTTAGTAATTGATACAATGGACTGAGAAGATTTTACTCTGAGAACTGTCTTCCCCCATCTACCATAAATATACTATGGTAGTATATATTGAGGAAACCAATATATTATATCATTAATATGCATATATAATATATATATGAAATTTGAAGTCTCTTGGGAATAGTTCTTTCAAGAATATGAATATACAACTTCCCCCAAAGATACTTCTTCCACTAATTACAACTAAAATATTTTCTTTTATGGCCATTTTCTTTATGTTTCATAGTATTAGTTATTACTATAATAATGTGGTAAATAAGATCCACTGTCTCATCCCTATTACATGCATGGAAAGAATAAGTGGTTATTATAATTATTGAGAAGACTTATTCTCAGCTTTACCAGAAGAGGACAGTGAATATCTAACGAGGGGAGACTTAAACTACAACTTGACAAAGAAAATTTACCAAGTGCATTCAGAGGATGAGGGAAGCAGGCACTCTTCACAGGAGGGGCCTATATATATGAGCCTAGAAACATTAATTTGCAGAGTAGCTCCCTCTTAGAACTTCATGAAGGGGCTATGAGTTCAAAGTCATGAAGATACTGAACTGTAGAGTTTGGGATTGTGGTAACTCTCTTTCCAAGGCATTTCCCCCTCTGCATGTAAGTGATCAGGTTCTTCTTAATTTGCTATGTTGAGCTTCTCAAGTGGAACAGTGGCATATCAGTTGCCTGCTAAATGAATACTCAGAGAATATGGTATTTCTTTTTTTCTTTTAAATGTTTTATTTATTTTACATACCAACCACAGTTCCCCCTCTCTCCCCTCCCCCCACTCCTCCTCTACCTCTCTCCCACCCCTCACTATCCACTCCCCAGAAAAGATAAGGCCTCCCATGAGGTGTCAGTGAAGCCTGACACATCAAGTTGAGGTAGGACCAAGCCCCTCCCCCTGCATCAAGGCTGAGCAAGGCGGCCCACCATAGGGAATAGGTTTCAGAAAACAAGCTCATACACCAGAGATATATGTTGGCCCATGATATTTATTATTCTTGATTTTAAACCACTTTTCTTTAGATATTCTATCTCTATATTTCAGAAAATCAAAACAATTGAGATGGTAATAAAAATATAAGATATAGTTGAAACAAAGATACCAAAATTAGGTCTGGGTTTCAGGTATTGTAAGTCCATTTAAGTTGATTGCCCTTTATGATTCCCTGGAAGCTGTTCTCTGTAACTTGATTTTGTTTGGCCATTTATCTCCTCTTCCCTCCCCTGTCTCATCTTCCATTTCAAAGTAAGCAAAACCAATCCACTTGCTGTAATGAGAACCCATGCAAGCGAAGCATTGGCAGAAGCCAGAAAGTCCATAATTATGATTTTATTCAAGCTGTTTTCCCTGGTGAACCCAGATTGTTTTTGTATATAACTATGAAGCAATTAGGCTCAACCCTGAGGCTGGATAACAACCATGATCCTGAGATAGTAAAGACAGGGCTCACACTGGCTGCTTCAGTAAATTCTATGCTCTTACATAGAGAAGTTATTGCTGTGTGTTACCTACCTCTAAACTGCAGCAGACTAGTTGAAAGTGGAGGCTGGAGGGTCTTTTCGGAAATTCTCTCTTTAAGATTCAAGCAGCAGGTGCTAAGTTGACTTTCCCCCTTCCAGGAGCATTGGATTTGGTGGCTCTCTTCTGTGGTCATGGATCTAAAACCTTAGTTATTGGCTGAGCTGAGAAAGGAAAAATCAAGAGAATCATGTGAACTAGACACAACTTCCATTGGCTACATCTACGTTTTAAAATTCCTGCTTAGTTTTCAACCTTGCCTCTGCTTGGGTAAACTCACTAGTTTCTTTCCAAACCTCACTAGCTGACCAAATGTAAATGATTTGCTCATTGGCTTTTAGTTTTCTACCTTGCTTGGTCTGATTGAGAGACAAGAAAAAACATACATTTAAAATTTTTCTTTTTAAAAGTTACCATTTAAAGCAATGGACTTGATTACAGCATTTTCCTACATACTTTGCTTCTGTACCCTGCCCTCCCGCACCGATTCAGAATCTTCCTCTCTTAACCCTCCCTGGCCATCCCATTTTTCTCCCCACTGCCACTTCTACTTTCATTTCCTTTTTTCCCTGTTCTCTCCCCTCTTCCCTTAAGACGTCCTTTCTCTTTTCCTCCCGTGCCCCCTTTTATTATTATGACCTACATTCACACAAACACATATGCAGAAACTAAAATTGAGGATCTACACAGGAGAGAATATCTGTGCTATTTTGTTTTTCTGGGTCTGTGTTACTTTGTTTAACACAGTAACTTCCAGTTCATCATTTTCTGCAAATATTCTGATTTCAATTTCTTTAGAGTGGAATTGAATCCTTCTGTGCATATATACCAGATTTGCTTTATCTAAATGTTGATTGACATCTAGGCTGGTTCCACTTCCTAGCTATTGTGCACAATGTAGAAATAAATATGGATGCGCAAATGTCATTATGGCAGAACTTAGAGTCCTTTTGGCATCTACTTAGTTATATTTTAGGTTTTTGGGGGAACCTCCATGCTGATTGCTATAGTGGCCACATTAATTTGCAATCCCAACAGAAGTGAGTAGAGTTTCTTTTTCTACATATCCTCACTAGCACTTGTTGCCATTTGTTTTCTTGTTAGTTGTTCCGACTGTGGAGGGAAGGAATCTCAAAACACTTTGAATAGGCTTTTCCCAATAATAGCTCAGGGAACCTCACCATGTACTGACAGATGGGATTACACAAAGTCAGATAAACTTCTTCACATTTTTGGAAAGCATCAATAAAGAAGCAACCTCTAGAATGGAGGGAATCTTTGTTACTTATATTTCAGACAAGAATTTTATATTTAAAGTATAATAAGAACTGTAAAAATTAAACACCAAAACCCAAATCCTCCAGTTACCATATTGGCTAATGAACTGAATAGTTACCAAAAGATGCTAAGATTGCTGGTAAATATTTAGAGAATAAATCAAAACAGTTTTTTTTTTTTTTTTTTTTGGTTTTTCGAGACAGGGTTTCTCTGTGTAGCTTTGCGCCTTTCCTGGAGCTCACTTGGTAGCCCAGGCTGGCCTCAAACTCACAGAGATCCGCCTGGCTCTGCCTCCCGAGTGCTGGGATTAAAGGCGTGCGCCACCAACGCCTGGCTCAAAACAGTTTTTTAACATTTATGATTATTTTTTGTCTGTGTGTATGTGCACAAGTGTCCTGGCACCAATGCTATATCCCTCAAGACTTCTGACAGGTGAACATTAATGCACTGACGATGAAGTGGTCTTCGATGGCTCTCATGTGGCCGTGGATCTAGAACCTTCCTTACTGCATTGACAAGCAGTTATAGCTTCTAATTGCCTCTGTAAGATTTGACAACACCCAGTGGCTTAAAACAACACAGACACCATGAAGTTCTAGAAGCACAATGTCTGAAAGTATTTCTTGAGGCTGAAGTGTCCCTGGGGCTGTGTTGGATTATGGGGTATCAAAGGAGACACTGCTTCCTGTCTTTTCCATTTGCTAGAGACATCTGACCCTTTTGTCCATCCTCAAAGCTGGAAGTATACATCTTCCTTCTTCAATAGCCTTTGCTCTTATCCTGTTGTCTTCTCTCTTATATAAAGATTCAGTGATTACATCCCACCCACATGTCTCTTTCACTACGATTTTACTGTTCCAAGGTTCTCAACGGAATCACAATTGAAAAATCTCCTTGCAATGTAAGGTCACAGATTCACATGCTGAGCTGGCTAATACTGATTGTCCACTTTCCAAGATTTAGAATCATCTAGAAGACAAACCTCTGGCTGTATCTGTGAGGAAGATTCTAGGCTAGATTAATTCAGATATGAAGATCCATTATGAATTTCGGTGGCATCATTGCATGGCCTGGCATCCCAGAATAGATAAAAAGGAGAACATGAGCTGCGTACCAGCATTCATCTCTTGCTGTCTCAAGCTCCTGCCGCCATGATTTCACTGCTATGACTGGCTGTACGCTTGAACTGTAAGCTGAAATAAACCCTTTCTTAATTGCTTTTGCCAGGTAATTTGTTACAGCAATGAGAGAAGCAACTAATACACGTGTTCTGGGAATTAGGATTCAGACATTTGTGGGGAGCATAATTTTGCCCAGCAGAGTGCTTTTGCATTCTAACCGACACACATTTTAATTATTTTGTTTGTAATATGTGCCATGTGAACTTGTCTTTTTCCAAACATATGGCTCAAACTGTATGTGCCCCAGCAACTGAAAGGTCCTCTCTAAACATTTGTACAGTATTACATATATTTTTCACTGATTATACAAAAACTTTGCTTCATATTTAATTGTTTTTTCTTTCTCTTAACTCTTAGGGAACTTTTTACAGCATTTGAAGTGTGGATTTCTAACATAGTGAAACCAACAAAAACACTGTGGTATTTGTTATGTATATATGTAGGTAAAAATTAAAGCCATATTCATTTACTTGAGGATTCAAACAGAATTTAGAGCTCCCCAAAATAGTAAGGAGTGGTACATTAGTTAGATTAATTGCTGTCTGCCCTTTTTCCTTCCTTCTGTTGACTGTTGTTCCCAACAGCTGGGTAACTGGTCTGGCAAGAGAATCCCTTGGAGCTGAATATCAGATTCCCTGGGAGCTTAAGGAATTACTATGTGGAACCACAGCTATCACATAGTGCTGGGTAGTTATGGATTAAAGGATAAACAAACAAAAGAGATGTGCTTTTGGTAGTGGTGTGCTACTTAACGTACTTTCCCTTGATGGGCAGTGGTCAGTGACTGATGTAATCTGTTCTGCTACAGTTTGAGTACCTGTTCCAAACTCCACAAGTTCAAATGGAAAACCTGTCCCACTCTTTGCATTTTGTAAATAAATATTTCTATTATCTTTCAGTTTGCAAGGCTAGCAGTAGGAAAATAGTGGCTTGGGGATGTTTATCTTGCCTACCCATCCCCTTACCTTGATAATTACTTAACTTCTGTGTTGTCTAATCTGGTTACACATCTCTCTATCATACTTATCTGCATATACACTATTAAATAAATGAATTATTTTGGTTACATATTTGTATTGTGGAGTTTTGTTTGGTTGTTTGGTTTGGTTTTGAGAGAGGGTCTTACTGTTTAGAACACACTGGAAAGAAACTCACTTTTATCTTAAGCTAGCTCTGAATTCATGGCAACCCTCTTGCTGGAGTCTTGAGTACTGGGATAACAGGTGTTTAACAATTTTCAAATTTTAACAACTTGAGCTTAGGAGTATTTACTCTAATTTATGTATTACTGTTTTTGTTTTACTATGAATTAAAATATTAGAGATGGTGAAAAATTATGTTGTGTCTAAATATTTAAAATAGGTGCTAATGACCACTGAAGACAGTGGTAAAGACAATGACGGTGAGAAAGAAATGGGTGAAGAGGGCTTAGTAGAGGGAGAAACCACTATGCTTGTGTCATATTTGCTAGAAAATACACATTAGGTCACTCACTGATATTTCTGTCATATTTCAGGCATCCACTGCCTCTTTCCTTCCACCCTGCTTTCTTCCTGTGAACTATTGATTAAACATTTAATAATGAATTGAGTGCCTTGAGTCCCTGTCAAAGTAAGAAAAAACACATTTAGACTTCAAAGAAATAGCCAACTCATGCTACCAAAATTTATGTGTGGCTCAGGGGTAGACAAATGACCAATGAATCACATGTATTTCAATGACATGTAGAAATTATATTCAAGAATTGATAAGTACAGGAAAATTCTAAATTTCAATTTAGGAACTTGGAGTTCTATTTCTGCTTTTTTTTTCAGTTTCTCCCCAGAACAATAGTTTTATTGGTCATAACCACAGAACAATGTAATTTTCTATCTCTTGTGGATTTTTGTAACTTTCTGAATGTATGGAGTAATGCTTAATTTTCATTATCTATTTGATTGGATTTAGAACAACTATGTAAATATATCTTTGGGTGTGTCTATGAGAGTGTTTCAGGAAAGGTTAAAGGGATAGTTCAGTAGTAATGGGTAGCACCATTCTTTGAGCTGGAGTCCTGAGACTGAATAAAATGAGAAAGATGATAAGCAACATTCTGATCTCTCTGTTTCCTGAGTGCAGATGCAATTTGATCAATGGAAGCATAGTCTCACTACCATAATTCTCCCTGTATTTTCAATGTACTCTCAAATCATGGGCAGAAAATAACAATTCCTTTCTCAAGTTGTTTGGGTCAGGTTGCTGTAGAACAGGGCTCTCTGAAAACAACAACAACAACAACAACAACAACAACAACAACAACAAACCAGCCATTGACTTCATCATTTCAGCTGAGTCTATTTGTAGAACTTGGATGGGTAGTAAAGGAGGGATGGCTCTCCAAGAGTCAGTGGAGCAGTGGGTATTATCAAAATATAGTTGTATGAGACTCTCATAGAACTAATAAAAATGAGGAAGGATTAAACAAGAACCCATCAGGATCAAATTTTGTTGACTATTGACATTCCCCGGAAGAAAGAAGGTATCAGAGTCTTTAGACCCTTACCTGAGATTCCAGGCACACCTTCCAGCCAGTCATATGCAATTCTTCCTTAATTGCACATGACCATGATGTCTGAGGTGCTACACCATATAGGTTGGGTGATGGAACTGAGAAGGGATTTATATGTGCAGCTATGAAGAAGCCATCATTCACACAGGAAGCCATCATGAGAAAACTTTCCAATGCAGCTACTTTGGGATCACCTACACTCCTGTAATCAGCCTCTCATCCATGCTCTGTAGGTCACTCCAATGAGCTCCTTGCTTCCTTTGGGTGAACTTTGCTGGAGTTAGAGAAGTTATACTTTGGTTTGTTGTTGGTACCTTATCAGGAAGGTGTTAGGTGTATACATATCTCTAGGGAAGGATTACAAGTAAGAATAAAAGCAACTAACATTTGGAAAATCTTGTGTTTGGAGAATTCTTTACCGGATATAGTTCCTTTTTCACCATGTAGTTGAAAACATGACCTCTTGCTTTCACAGACACCTGCAGAATTTAAGGTGCTTTCAAAAAATATAAAACTAGTCACTTGAAGATTCAGAGACTGTAAAAGATCCCTCCCAGTAGAAATTTCAGTAAAGTTGTCTGGTCAGTTGCATCTTTTCCTAAAGGACAGTAGAGGTAACTGTTGGCTCATGTTGAGATCCCAGCTCCAGTATTTTCAGGGTGAAGATTAACTGTTTGAACTTAGCAGTAGGAACATTGTGATTTCCTCACATTAGGTCCTTCATCTTTTGGTTGCATAGCTTTCTAACACTGTTTCCCCACCCCACTGGCCCATGTTGTTTAACTCAATATTTTCTATGCAGAAATTTGACAGAATTTGTACCTTTTATTTATATGTATATGTAATGGTTTTCTTGAAAGTTTATAATGATTTCTTTTGCCAGAACATTCTGCAATTGATGATTCCATTGCTTTATACATTTTCTCCAGAAAAACTTTATCTTGCTGGGTCTATCAACATTTCCAGACCTTAATCAACTGGCTGAGCAATGACTTCATGATGTGATAAGCTAATTTCAAGCAAGTTAGTTTGAATACATATCCTTTGAGTGTTTCAATTCTGGGAATCTTTCAGTTATGAATTGTTTGTTTTCTTTCTCAGAAATCACCACTCTGAGCCAAATGACAAATTAATAATGGTGTTTGATTGAAGATATTTCATGTATTAAGGTCTAGGTTGCACAATATTACTAACCTCCTTTCTGTGTCATGAATTATGAATTTGAGATAATTGAGGACAGCCTTACAGGAAAAGGGATTTTGATCTTGTTAAAAATAGACTTTAGTAGATAAAGGAGCAGGATTTTGAGCCTTGATACATCTATTCAATAGTTAGCATAGTTAATGACTTCCTTCACTCACTAGGCTATATTTAAAAATTGTGTATCCCGATAACATGAAAAAGGTCAGCACATAGAGAATAGGCACACCTGAGTTCTCATTTTGCCTGTACTGATGATTTCTTGAATGCATACTTCTATCTCCTGACAATGCATATTTCATCCGTAAGGAGAGACATCTTTAAATAAAAATTATTATTATTACTATTATTATTATTATTATTATTATTATTATTATTATTATTAT
>CABHPR010154526.1:3746-18039 GCA_902168415.1 Peromyscus melanophrys | reverse complement strand
GAGACTCTTTTTCTTAGCAATTGTTCCTGCTTATAAAACTTCAAGGACAGACTCAATGAATCTTGTAAGTTTCAGTGGCTTCCTAAGGTTTGTAAATTGAACTTCAAAGGTTTAGTTTACCTCCTGCATTCTACAATAGGGAGTGTTTCAAGTCAGGGAAATAGCTGAACAACATGTGACCATTATTAAACAGTTGCAAATGCCGCTCACTTGAGGACAACTTCCCCCTGGGGGGAAAAAAAAGAAATGCTTTGACAGCTAGGGAACTAAGGAAGATGGCAAACTATCACCAAAAAGCACTGCACTGCAGTGGGTTTGCAGACATAAAATACATAGGGGGAGCTGTGAGGAGGCCTATTTTAAAGGCAGGCGCCAGGGTAGTTTTGCATTTCAAATAGCTTGTTTTTCTAATGTTTGGGTTGCTGTGTCTGCTAGCCATGAATGTTTTATAAATCAGAAGAGAAGTTACTGATTAGGAAGCATTTTCATGGATGTCTAGTTTCTTTCCTCAGGAGTAGTTAATTCTGTACTAGATTATTGGGGTATGAAAAGTGTCTCATCTTTGTCACAGTAGAAGAATGGGAAATAGAAAAAAGTGAGGTCCTTTCAACAAATGAAAGAGAAGATGGTGAAAAATAACTCCCCAGGCAACAGGAGCACTCTCTGGAGAGCTCCAGCCAACAATCGTTGCAATGACCAAATATTGAACAGAAGCAACTTCCTTTGGTTCGTGGTTTAAGGTTATTCAATCAGTTATGGGAAGAATTAGGCACAGTGGCAGAAGAGTTGTGCAGCTGCTCACATTGTACCCAGTCAGGAAGCAGGGAGACATGGGTGCTGGTGCTCAGCTCACTTTGCTTTTTCACTCATCATCTGCTGTCAATCCATGGTAGCATGGTACCAGCCACATTAGTATGGGTCTTCTCACCTCAATTAACCTAATCTAGAAACTCCATTACAGACATGATGAGAGGTTTGTCTCCTAGGTGACTCTAAATCCTATCAAATTAGCAATCAGAATTAACCACCACAGGACAAAAGCCCGGGAACATGGAATCATTTCCTCTGGTCTGCTCCATAAGAGAACAGATTCCATCTCCAGTCCCTGTAGGGAACTAAGCATCTCCTTCTCCCACTTTCAGGACTGAGGATGAAGCCCTAGCAGCAAGGTGCTGTGTAAATGTGTGTGTATCACAGTCAGAGTCTGTCTTAAGCTCTTCCAAGTTTAGAGTTCTAAACACAGAAGAGAACATTGGGTGTCTCTAATTTGCATCTAGTGGCGCCAATAAACACTCCACATGTTATAGAGAAAGGAGCACATGCCTGAGAGTAGAAAGGCTGAGCTCTGTTTAGTCAATTGAAAGGTATTAGCATCAACAGATGTGATGCTGGGATCACACATCTGCCAATGAAAGTCAAGTGGCTGTGCTTTTCCCTCCTGCATTTTATAATTCTGTGGGTGTTAAGAGTGGTTGAGAGCCGGGCGGTGGTGGCACACGCCTTTAATCCCAGCACTCGGGAGGCAGAGGCAGGCGGATCTTTGTGAGTTTGAGGCCAGCCTGGGCTACACAGAGAAACCTTGTCTTGAAAAACCAAAAAAAAAAAAAAAAAAAAAAAAAGAAAAAGAAAAAAAAAAGAGTGGTTGAGAATAAACAACACTATTGGTGAAACATCATTAAATTCTCTTCTTTCAAGTGTCATCAGCCATATACTATGATCAAATAATAGTCAAGATTGTCTCATGATTTCAAACTGTCCTTAGTCCAACCTTTATAAAAATAACATCAAAACAAACACTTTAGTGGATATAAAGATGATTATGTTTAACAGCCATTAATATATGTACATACTCCATGATTTTAGCAGAGTACTTGAAAAATATGTCTTGACAGATGTTGATCCATGGAATTCCAACACCTTAAATTGTGTCAAGAAACAGCCAAACACTGGAGAACAGGATTAGTAGGATGTGTCTACTAAGCACTGAGGGCTTCCACCATCCTGTCCCACAGCTTTTGTCTTGTCATGCATTGCATAATAGTTCTGCCAAATTTCCTCTTATTCACTACTGTTCCAAAATATCGGCTTCTACTCTGATTTTCTTTTATACACACTCATGAGCATATGTGTGTATGTTTGTGTGTGTGTGTTATGAGTGTGTATATGTGTGTCATAAGTGTGTCTGTGTTATGAGTATGTGTGTGTTATGAGTATGTATGTATATGCTGGTGTTAATGCATGTGGAAAGCTGAAGTTGTCATTAAATGTATTCCTATATCTCCCTGCAACTTATTTTTGGACACATGATCTCTCACTGAACCTAGAGCACTCCAATTGTCTGGGACACCTTGTGATTCTCTTGTCTTCTCTTTTTAGTGGTGGGAGTATAGACCCATGCCACCACACGCAGCATTTTAAACTGAGTGCTGCAGATCCAAAGGCAGAGTTCATGCTTGCTCAGCAAGCATTTTATCTACTGAGCAATCTCCTTAGCCCCTCTCTTCTGGTTTTCTTAATAACCCCTTACACACATAGCTTTGCCATATCTATAAACTTTTCTACAATAGATAACAGTGAATAAAGTAAGAAAAAGGAAGCTCTTGTCCCCTGGGTATGAATGAATAAACCCATTGATATCACCTGAAGAACTCTATGTTTACATTGCTTTCAATCGTTATTCTTCTGAGCTATCGGGTGCCCGCCTTCCACAGAACTCTGAGAGTGAATTCCATTTATACCCACTGAACTCATCGTCTGAGTTCAGTGCACACTTTACTCTTCAGTGCTGGCGATTGTGCTGTGAAGGACTGTATCAACTTTTCAATGCATCAGTCACATCACTCTAGTTTTTGTACGTGGCTGTCGCTGTTCCATAAATATTTGTGATCACAACTGCTGTGAATGGGTCTCTTCTAATAGCTCAAGATAACAGACAAAATTATTAAAAGATATGAAGAAGATAAATTGAGAAAACAAGTGTTAAACCATTGCTAAAATAACTCATATGGATGTAGCCAATGGCAGGACAGCACAATGTTGGAATGTCTCTTATTAATTGCCCTGTGGCTGGCTCCTATGCAGGACACATTTCATCCTAATTGCCCCGCACAAATCTCATTCTGTCCCTTCATTCTTCAGTACTACCCTAGATGCCTCATTATTTGGGTTTCCCTTCTACCCAGTCATGGACCCAGGGCAAATTTGTCCATATGTTGACTCTGTCACCTGACTTGATACTGTCTACCCTCATTCCTAGATGCGCACATTCAGAGTTCTCTATTGCACTCTGAATATGTACATGACCTGTTTTATCTTCATGTCATTTGTAAGTATGGCAGTAATACAAATTCAACTCACCTGAAATGAAATATTGTTTTTCTGCAAACCTGTTCTACTCTCAGCCTTGGCTATCTCAGAGCATCATAGTTTAATCATAACTGATATGGTCTCATTCTTTTCTTCCTTTCCTATTTATAAGTATACACATGTTTCATTCTCAAAAATATTTCCAGAATTATCTATTGAAAAATCATTAAGTTCTAGAGAGCCACTGTATAGTGTACTGCACACTATAGTTAAGGATACTATGGTGATAATTAACATTAATTATCAAATTGGTAGGATCTAGAATTATTTTGGAGACAAGACTCAAGGCTTTTAGATTAGGTCAATTGAGGTGGGAACACCTACCTCAACTATTGGTGACACTAGCCCATAGGCTGGTGTCTGGGCTGAACCAAACCAAGAAAGCAGCCTGAGCACCAGCGTTCATCTCCTCCTCCATGACTATGAATTCAATGTGATCAGTTAGCTCAACCTTCTGTCCCACTATTCTCCCCATCATGCTGAACTGTCCCCCCAAACTGTGAGTTAAATTAAGCCTCTCCTTCTTTCAAAGTTGTGGTTTTCATAGCAGAAATGAAGTAGCTAATACAACTATATCGTACACTTAAAACTGTTTAGATAGGTTGCATGTTCAGTGCTGTTATTAACAAAAAATTTAGAAAGCAAAAACCCAAAGCAAGACCAAAACCTTTTAAACAATACAAAGGAATATGTAAAAGTATTTTGAGTTGATAGATGTGTCTATTGCTTTACTTGAGGAGAGGATAGTATGATATATAAATATATTCAAAACCATCAAATCATTTAGTCCTATATAATCAACTATGCATCAATGACTATGTATATGTGTGTATGAGGTGGCGGTGATGGTGGCGGCAGTGGCAGTGGTGGAGGTGAAATCTTAGTAGTTTTCTCTAGTGCTACCTTGCTCCAAGTCACTATCCTTTTCACTTTGGGTGTTTTTGTTTCATCTCCTGTCTGCCTGGATGCTAATGTTAACCCAGAAGCCAGAAACATCTATTTAAAGTATAAAACAGACAATGGCTAATTGGTCACTTTTTTTGTGGTCATGATTCTACAGGCCTCTCACATCTCATCTCTCAGTGCTCCATCCCTCTCTCCAACCTCATTGACATACTTACAATTGCAGACTGGCCAACCATCTCTTGATCATCTTAGCTGAAGTCAGAGTCATCTCTAAGACCCCATCCTATCTCCTGGGAAGCTCTGGAAGTAGGAAAGCCCTTCAGTGCTGTGGGCAGATTGAAAAGTGTTAATGGACCTTATTTTGGCTCCTTCCCACAGAAGCCACTCTTTACTACAGGCACTTGGGAGGAAGAGTGGCAGTCAAGAAGGATCTCAATGATAAGTGGGGTACTCAGATGAGTGTTACCAGCTGCCGATACCCTGTTCTCTGTACCGATGAAAGTCTCAGTTCTCAAGGGGGTCTAGGTCATGTAGTTTGGCACTCAACCCAGCAGACATGATCTCTGAGATTTCATCCTGTCAGTGCACATGCCTGATGCTAATTCAAAGAAAAACGAAAGACAAGGAGACAGCTCAGTGGATGAAGGGCTTGGTATGCCAAAGTGAGAACCTGAGTTTGGACACCAGTGCCCAACTAAAAAGATGAATTCATAATGTAAATCGGTAATCACAGTGGGTTTTTTGTTTGTGGAGAACATGTCTTGCTCTTTTTTTTTAAGTATTTACTATTATTTTTTTTAATTTTCATACATAAATTCTCTCTTTACATCATTTGCTCTCCACTCTCTTCAAGTCTTCCCATGCTCACCTATTCCCTCGTAACTTCATCACCTCTTCTTTAGTTATTAATATTATGATATATATGTGTATAATTATTACATAATTATATTATATGTGATATAATAATATATGTATATATGTCTATGTATAAACATACATACACACATATGTAAATTCAACCTCTGAGTTCGTTTCATGTTGCTCATATGTATATGTGTTTCTGGCTAGTCACTTGGGATTGTCTAACCTATCAAGTAGCTTGGAGAAGCCTGATTCTCCCTCTCTTAGCTTTCCATCTAGGGTAAGGCCTTGTGGCCTCTCTCTTCTACACTGGCATGTCAACTGGTGTGGTCACTTTTCAGATCTTGTTTAGACAGCCATATTACTGAGATTTCATGGGTGCAGCTTCTCTGTCCTATATAGAAGGTACATATATAGACTATGCTATCTCAAAACAGATACTCTGGTTCTCTGGCTCTTTACATCTTTCTGCCACCTCTTCCACGATGTTCCCAGAACCTTAGGGACAGGGGTTGCATTGTAGATTTAAGGAATATGGGCTGTCACCTAATTCTTAATATGTTCTCTGTAATTTGGCCAGTTGTAGATTTTGGTTATGGTCATTGTCAGCTACAAAAATTAGCTTCTTTGTTGAGGTATGAGAGCTACACGTATCTGCGTATATAAGGATAAGTATTTAGACTGTACTTGAGAATTATACTTGTTTAGGTATGTGGCAACAGTAGGTTTTCTTCTCAGATCCCTGACCTCAGTCACAGGCAATTGGCTAGGTTTATAGTATTAGGTGTGGTTCCCCTTCACTAAGAGAGCCTTACCTCCTACTAGGTGCCTGTTAGTTACTTGTGAGATATAAGTGCCACTGTGTATACACTTGGGTGTATCTTGGTGCTCCTTGTGTTGCATAGGCTTTTGAGCTGGGTAGGTCTTTTGATTGGTTTTTCTCCCTTGGCAGCTTGCCTAACAACTTTGGATGTAATGAGAGCAGTTCCCAGAGTGATGGCTTCTAGGTCAGGTCTAGCTTTACTCTTCCAAGTCCTGTGTCTGAGGGTGTATATTATCTTCAGTAATCCCAGCATTCTTATGGTGAAGTAATACCCCAGAAGCTCATGGGCCAGATATCCTGACACACACAGTGGCAAAAAGAAAGAGACATATCTCAAACAGGGTGAAGGGTAAGGACCAATATCTGAGATTTGAGGCTGTCCTCTTCTGCACACTCATTATGGCTTCTATGCAAGTGTGAGTGCACACACACACACACACACACACACACACACACACACTGCCAATGATTAATAGAAAGAAACGAGTTGCTTTCTAGTTTATAATGCCCCTTTAGTGAGTACTAAATTCTCCAGGATAATTATTAGTTTCAGTTTGGGATTGCCACTTCATACTTGAGCGTTTGAACTGATAAATGTAGAGAGAGAGGGAACCTTTATACTGTGGCAGAAACCTGGCTTTTCATTCCTAGATACTGCTGTCTATGATGTGACTGTTTGCAATTTCTGCCCCCCTGGCCTTTACTCCACATCTGAAAGTTGTAGGTTGACATGAATTGATTTCTGAGAAGGCTTGAGGTTTAAATGCATTTCATCAGAACCACAGAAAGGATCTGACTCCCCAGTATGAGGGAAAATTATAAAATTCACAAAACCTTCTAAAATGCTAACTCTTTTATTATGGCTGTTTGATGACCTTCATTTGAAGATCAATTACTTAAGGAGAGAAATCAATTCTTGGAAAGGGACTGGCAGATAATTTCTGAATGTACTTGCTGTACAGTGCTGTGTGTATTTGCTTCCCATAAAATGTGCTTTGAATATTGATATCTAAAACTGACCTCAACAAAAGACAATATAAACCTCCCTGAAAGTCATTTCCATTTGTCTGACTGAAATGATCAAATCATTCTTTAGTTGCGATACATGGAGAGCCTCATCCTCAGACATGCTGTGCAGACATCGATTTGGCAATACCTTCCAAACTTACAAAGATGAATCCTCTGGCCCAGACACATCAGTTCTACAAATGTATCTCAGAAATACACTTCAAATGGGCAGATTGTGGAATAAATCAGTGGATAATCATGTATGTGATAACCAAATATTTGAGGAAAACCCAACATGTTTTGGGAGAAGAGTAGAATCAGAAGTGATATAAGACAGGCCAGAAGAGCAACCTGAGCACAGAAGGAAGATGTTCAGATGATTAATTGGCGAAAAGACTAAGAAGCAAAACATCTATATTGCATAATACTATGGGTGATTAAAATAAGAAAAACATTGAGGTCATAAAACAGTCCCAAAGAACAGTGTGTGGAGGGGGACAGAACGGCTGTGGAAGGAAATTCCTCCTGGAAGCCACTTCATCTGTTATTATGCTCATTCCTGAAAAGGTACTGGTTTAAAACCAATAAGGTTTTTTAAAATACCTCTTCAGTGAGCTGGAGAGATGGCTCAATAGTTAAGAGCACTTGCTACTCTTCCAGAAGATCTCAGTTTGTTTCCAGCACCTATATCATAGAGCTCCCAACAGCCTATAACTCCAGAGTCAGAGGATCTGACACCCTTTTCTAGCCTCTGTAAGTACTGGTAGGCACATGCATAACACACACACACACACACACACACACACACACACACACACACACATACACACTCATACTTAAAAAACTCCTTGACAGTACTTTACATGATATAGATGTAGAAAAGAATTGCCTGAATAGAACTTGCCCAAGAATTGAGGTCAATAATTAACAAGTGGAACTTCATAAAACTACGAAGCTTCTGCACAAGCAAAGTCACAATCATGCAAGGGGTGGAGAGGACACCTATAGATGAAAGATGACCTTTGCCAGCTGTACAACTGACAAAAATGACTATCCAGAAAATATAAAGAATTCAAAAAATAAATAAATGATCAATTCAAAATATGTGTGTGGGAGCTAAAGGGAATTCTCAAAAAAAAATAGCTAAGAAATATCTCCAAAAATGTTCATCATTTCTAGCAGTTAGAGAAATGCAAATCAAACAACTTTGAGATTTCATTTTACCCCTGTCAAAATGGCAAAGATCAACCAAACAATGGAGAATAAATGGTGGAGAGGAAAGGAAACACTTATTTTCTGCTGATGGGATTACAACCCAGTGCAGCAACTTTAGAAACTGGTGTGAATTCTCAAAAAATTAAAAATAAGTCTACCGTATTGCCCAGCTAAACCAGTCCTTAGCATATGCCTAAAAGACTTAGATGGCTTACTCCACAGAAACTTACTCGGCCATGTTCATTGCTGCTCTATTCAAGCCCTAAGGACATTGTAAATATTTGTTTTTATACTCATGGATAAGTATATTCCTCACACCTAATCAGGGAAAGTTCTCTTTGCAACATACTATTATAGAAAACCATAGCCAGTCAAAATTCATAGATGTGGAGCCCAGTCCCAGTGGATACATCTGCAATTCAAATTCCATAGCTAGGGGTCAGGGAACATTGTCAAAGAGGGGACAGAAAAACTAGAAGAGTCAGAGGAACATGGAGCTTGGTGTGAGATTGTATCTCCGTAGAACTGCAGAAGATAAACTCTATATAAAGGATTACCAACATGACTTCCTAAACATGAACTGACAAGGGTAAAAACAATTTTAGACATGATAACATTAATGAAGGAAAGCTCATGAAGCACTAACTCTATGCATACACACACACACACACACACACACACACACACACACACACACACACCAAACTACAGGCAACTAAGGGATGCTAAGAGTGGAAAAAAAAAATCTTCCTCGGGGAAGAGTACATCAATTTGTTTACACAATACCAAATGGTCAGTCCTGAAAACAAACATACAAGCAACATGATAGAGATTGATAATGTTGTATTTATGTATTTAGGAATATATATTTATATATATGGATATGCATGTGTGTGTATGTAACAAAAATTAATGAAAAAAGCAGCCATCAATTTGTAAGAGAGGAAAAAGAAGGGGAAATGATGTAATTATATTATAATCTCAAAAATAAAAAAAAAATGTGTTGGCAGATGGTAAGTCAAGAGTAAGTGAAGCCAGGGGATTACAAGGACTGGGTGTACCTCTGGCTACTTGAGCCTGAGTGGTCTGGTCAGGGTTCTAGAGTAATGGGAATAGTGGGACAAGTGATTCTTGAGGAAAGCAAAAGAGGAAGCCATTTCCATCTAGCCAGCTTGGTCAGAAAAGCCAGGGGCTTCTAGTGGTAGGCTCTTTAAATATTGGTGTTTATTTGCATAAACAAATACCTTGGAACTTCTCTGCCTAATAGAGAGACAACTTGGGACTCAACAAGAAGACTAGATCTAATTACAAGAGTCAGTTTCATGATTCTAATTGAATCTTATAATCTCATGGTCCTTAATCACAGCTACATAGTGTATTTAACAAGGCCACTTAGAAGATATGCATCTGTGAGTGAGAGAGGGGTGAGTCTCACTCTTAACCCACCTAACAGAAGTGAGATATGAGCTCTGACAAGTCTAAAAAAACTTTTCAAGACCAAATCAAAGCCAGAATTAAAACCCAATTCTTCACTTTCACTCTGTTTTGAAATTTATTTTGCAACTTGTCAAGCTGTTACTTTTTTGTATGTATGCATAGGTTTGTGTGTATGTATGTGTGTTCAGGTGTGCATTTGTGGGTATAGGTATTTGTGAACATGTGTATGATACATTCCAACATACCAGACAGAGCTTAACACTGCAATAATATCTCAAAAACCTAGCTTATTAACACAATATTTTAAGGCTACAACATATCATTTCCTATCTGTAATGTTACTTCTTCCCTTAAAATATCAGTTTGATCTGAGAAAGTTATCTCAGTCAATGAAGCATTCACCTTGCAAGCACCAGAACTTTCAAGCCCCAGGACCCCCAAAAAATAAAAGGTGAATATGGTCATGTGTTCTTGTAATCCCTGTGCTACAGCTCCTTTATCTTAGAAGTATTTGGGGGTAATCAGGTCCTAACACCCATGAGTTACAGAAAGTATTCAATTACTTTGACATCAGCCATCTTGTCACATATATTTCAGTTTACAAAAGGACTGATAGATGCCATTTTGGTTGAAATTAGCTACTAAATAAATTATAATCAATTTTGCCGCAGCTGCTGCTTTGAATGTTATTACCATTGGATTCCAAAAATCAAAATGCAACAAGACTATTTCATGCTGTAGTCAGATTGGAAAGTGAGAGGCTTTGGTTTGAGCAAATGACACAGCAGATATGAGAGATGATATCTCATGAACCATGAACATGGAACCTTTGTAATGAAAGCATTGCCCAATTAACAGTAAGAATAAAATTTTGTTGAAATGAACTTGAGAGAAACTGTTAAAAGAGGCAGGCCCCCCAAACACAAAACAATGGCATACTCTGTACAGAGTCTCAACCTGTGACATGGAAGCAGATTAGTCTATACCTTCCCTGGTTTCAGCAATGTAGCCAATGACATGCATATTTCATACTATGGAAAAAGCCCCAGATTCCACATTTTCAAATCAGATTTAAAAGCAAGAGTTCTTTTTAAAAATAACATTTTTTATTCTTTGAAAATTTCCTACATGTATACAAACTATCTTGTTTACCCATGCCATACTCCTCCTTCCTATTCCTCCTGCCCCACAACAAATCTCCCTCCCTCCTTCATGTCCTGCCTATATGTACACATACACAACTGGCTGCTCCTACGTGCAACAGCCATGGCATGCCAGAAGAGAGCATTGCACGGCACTCTCCCATTCCTCCAACTCTTACATCATCCGGCCTCCCTTTCGTGATGTCCCTGAGCAGTGAGGAGATGGGATTAACAAAACTTGTCCCTGGCTGAACACTCACTGTGGCATTGTTCTATATTATTTATGGTGGTGGTTAACTTTTCTCCTCTTAATAAAACATAGGAAACAACTCACTAGAAGCTGAAAGCACATAGATTCTACATGGAAGCAGCCCATCCTGAGCATTAAGGTGACCACTGTCACCGTAGGTGATAGGAGAGTTATAAGAGATTCTGTGCTTAAGATCTGCTGGAACTGTTCCGCTTGGGCCTGGGCAGATGGCTCAGTAGTTAAAGGGTTTGCAGCCCAGGTGTGAGGACTGGTGTTGGGATCCCCAGAATCCACATAAAGCCAGACAAAGTAGAAAGGGAACATAATCCCAGTGCTTCTATGATAAGATGAAGGAAGAGACAGGAGACACCTTGGAATCTTACGGACCAGCTAGCCTGACATCTGCAGAAGTGGACAAGAGACCCTGTCTCAAACACGATGGAAACAAAAACCAATACCTAATGATGGCTTCCAACCTCCACACACACACATCTTGCCATATGTGTACCCACACACTGTTTCACCCAGGCACCCCCACATACACACAGAGATTAAAAAAACAAAACACTTCATCAAGCAATGCTTAAGCTCTATCTACTTCTGAATATACAAATGTGCAAACCCCCTTTATTTAAACCAACTGGGCAAGATGTCTGTCACTGCAGATAAAACTAAGCAAAAAGACACCTTCCCTGAGAATTAATAGTAAGATATTCAGTAGCAGAATGGGAAATCAACTATGTCCAAAGGAATTAGAATATAAAGAGAAACAATAACAGAAGTTAGATATGCATTGAGAAAGATCCATGCTCCTGTCTGGAATTCCTTACTCTTGATGGCTTACGTGCATTTGAGAAACTGGCATGTAAAAGACAAAGGCACAGAAACTGTATCCTTGAGGGAACAGGTTATTGTTCAGGTGAAGACAAGGATACTGCAGTGCACGCAGAGTAAGAGGCATGGGTAGAGATGAAAGACGAAACCTTGGCAGCAACGTACCCATACCCAGAAACTGTCTTGGAGTTTCAGCTGAGAGAGGAATATGACATACATTTTTTATTTGCCTTACAGGCAACTTCAAACTCTTAAAAAGGTGCATCAAAGAGTGAAGAAAGCCATTGTTTCTCCACAATAAGGAGGCATTACTTTCTCAACTAGAAACTACAGAGGCTCTCATCTCACCCATTACAGAGAGTCTAGCTGAATCAAAGTGATCACAATTCTCACCATGGAGAAATAAGGAAGCCATATATCATGACAATTCAGAGACTATCTAAATTGAAATTGTGGTTTAGGAAGTGGCCAGCAGTGACTATGAGAACTGAATCAACAGGAAGGAAATAAATGTTGACGTAATTCATGAGACATAGACTCATAAATTCAGATTTTAGCAAAAACAATTCCATAAATGGGGCAAGTGTACAAATTGCTGTCCAGAAGTATGCAGTTTAGAATAACTGAGATTTTCAAGACGACATAAAGGAAAAAAGCAAAGTAAACCCAGCACTTTCCCTTTTACCCACATCTTTCAGTTATATTGGTAGCTATGCACATGTGTGCCTAAGGATCTATCTTGAGATGAAGATAAACTAGGAAAAGACAACTCCATGATGATGAAATTGAAAAAGATAACTTCATAGATGGTTGCTTGTTATAGTGTACAGTATCCAAAGATGCCTCTGATGATAAATGTTTAGCTCAAATGAACAGATTTAAATACTATGTATTTATGAAAATTGTGTTTCTGAATAATTTTAGATGTGAAAATGTCAAGATATTGGAAACATTAATATATATGGAGTGTTAATAAAGTTTGTGTTTATGCATATGTTATATGTGTATGTACCTTGTGGAGATGGTATTTGGGGGAGATTCTCTCTCTCTCTCTCTCTCTCTCTCTCTCTCTCTCTCTCTCTCTCTGTGTGTGTGTGTGTGTGTGTGTGTGTTCCTTACTTTCCATCTTGCTTGTGGCAGGATTTCTTGTTGTTTGATGCTGTGTACCCCAGGCTAGCAGGCTCAGGAACTTCTGGAGATTCTCCTCTCTCTGTGTCCCATCTTGGCTGCAGGAATCCTGAGATTCCACGTGTGGGTTGTTGCATATCCTTTACATGGGTGCTGGAGGTGCAAACTCATGTCTTCATGCTTATGAGGAAGGCACTTGCCCACTGAGATGCTTCTTTAGCCTAAGGGCATTTTTTTAGTTTATGGTGGTCACATATTAGAAGGATTTGGTGTTTTTTTAGATTAAAAAAATGAATTATTATATTGAAAATATGAAATAAACTTTGAATGAGATATTTTAGGAAATAATTGTATTGGAGATTGAGAATAATTATACGTAGGCTAATATTTTATACTTTCATATTGTGATTTTCATAGCAATAACAAAAGTCAAAATTTTAAACTTTTTATCACATACAACTGTCTATAGATTCAAAAAGACTGAACTCATGTGATTAATAACTACTGAACTCCAAATCACAAGGAGTATAGTCACTTGAAACAATGTCTCAGTTCATACTCTTTTCCATATGTATTGCCATTGTGTGTACTACATATTTCAGAGGAAGTCAATACTATTCTGCTTAATTTTTTTTTTTTTGCCGTCAATAAGAAATTTACTTATTTTAAAAAAATCCAAATGCTGGCATTGTCCAGAAAATTTTAACAGGTTTATTTATAATTGTTATAAAGTTTAACTGTTGAAATGTGTTCACTGAAACATTTTGCTTGCATTAATGCTTTACATCTTGCATTTATCTTAAAAATTCACACACAAATGAAAATGGAAAAACTGCCAATACCTGATTCTGTCCCCTATTTTTCCACTCGCAATCATATACTTAGGTACCTTTTGACCCCATGGAAAAAATATCTAACATTCAGAACTACTGATAACAGGAAGAAGAGGAAAAAAAATTTTGAGAATGAAATGTTCTCCCTCATAGTGTACGCTTAAGCACATTCTCTACATATGCCGCATTCTAGCTGGATATCTTTTGGCATAATTGTTACACGTTTGGCATGGATAGCACACAGGTTGGTATCTTCAAAAAGGTCAACCAGATAGGCCTCACTTTCCTCCTGCAAAGTACCAATAGCTGCACTCTGGAAGCACAGATCCGTTTTGAAGTCCTGAGCAGTTTCTCACACCAGATGCTGGAAGGGGAGCTTGCTGTTCTGCTAAGAGACTGAGAACTAACGTGATTATACAGCAGAGATGGACCAAAGTAGGTGCTCATTTACCAGGAAGCACAGATTACAGACTATATATATTCTGACTTC
>CABHPR010154525.1:0-40182 GCA_902168415.1 Peromyscus melanophrys | reverse complement strand
TGGGTCGAAGAAGGAACTGCCAGGCTCAGAAATTCCTATGAACCCAAGCAGTGGTCCTTTCAGAAAGGCTGATCCAAAGCCAGTTATAAATCTACGGTCAGCAAAGCTTCGTATGTATTATTCTTTAGCCACCAGCTCCAACTCAGAGCTCTCAACATGTGTGTGCAATTGTACAAGGAGAGAGATGGAGGTGGAGAGAGATGGGGGGTTGGGGAGGGAGAGGGAGAGGAGGGGGAAAGAGGGGGAGGGAGAGAGGCACAGAGAGAAGGAGAGAAAGAAGAAGAAAGAGATAATTCTCTGTAACACGAATCTTAAAAGGTCTTATTAATAAAAACAAACCTGGAGCCAGGTATTGGGGTGAATACTGAAAGATCAGAGAAGCAGAACAAGCCACAGCTAACCTCACCTCGCCAATTCCTCAGCTGATCTCGTTTCCTCAAACTGGAAGCCTCTCAGTCCTCACCTGAATAGATCTCAGCTGAACTGCTGCTAAAAGCCTAAAAGCTGAACCCACCTAGTTCCTGGTTCTCATGCCTTATATGCCTTTCTGCTTCCTGCCATCACTTCCTGAGATTAAAGGCATGTGTCACCATGCCTGGCTGTTTCCAGTGTGGCTTTGAGCTCACAGAGATCCAGACGGATCTCTGCCTCCTGAATGCCAGGATTAAAGGTATGTGCTATCACTGCCTAACCTCTATGTTTAATATAGTGGCTGTTCTGTTCTCTGACCCCCAGATAAGTTTATTGGGGTGCACAATATATCAACTACAATTCTCTTACTGCTTTGGTGGTAGTTGTTATCAACATTATTGGTGGTAAGGCTCAGGCTGAGAATTGAACACAGCCCCATGCATGCCACGGAAACAGTCTCCACCTACAAACAGTCCAGCCCCAGCCTCCTGGTTTCATTTTTATTTCTTCAGTAAAATAAGGTTTGAGCTACAAGGCTTTGGGAAACAGGAACACCATCTATTCGTCTGCATAGTGCACGTGCATGGTGCACTTGTAACTGCTGAGAAATATTTCTCTATACATTCAAATTAAATGACTCATGAGTTTTAAAATTCTTTGACTAAACAATGGAAAGTATGTATGTAACAAAATATACACAAAAGAAGGAAATACCTTTGAGTATTTTCAGAAGAAAATAAAAAATTGCCCCAACTGGCAAACTCTGCTTGGCAAAGACATCTGCCTTCATTTTATTTCGATAGGGTTTCAGCAAACACATGACAGGCCAGAATTCAATGTTTTAAAAATAGAGAAAATCCTTAGAATCAGCTGTTTATTTCTGGTTTTGTAAGAGTTACATTTTGGTGCTGGGAAACTTTCATCGGGGCAAGTTGACCATCCTGTTCTTGATTCTATGGCACATAATTGGACGACTTCATAGCAACCGTCTGATTCATTTGAAATTCGGAAGGCTCTGGTTAAGCAAACTATTCATCTTGCCTAAGTGAAGCCGCTAGAAGCTTACTAGAAAATGGGTTGAGAGCAGCTGTGCTGGAGTTCTCAGAGGAGGTGCTGTTCTGGGAAGAGGGCTCCTCTAGTTTCCATCTCCATCATGATGTTTGTCTCTAAAGCAGCGGGGAGCAAGATCAAAGGCCTCCTCTTGAGTGGCTTATGAGGCTTTACCTCAACTCTTTCCTTGCGGGTTCTGGGAGTTGTGCAGGATCTTGCACATGTTAAGCAACCATTCTATTATAGGGCTTCATCCTCAGCCCCTTTGTACCTTAACTCTCCAGAAATAACTGCCTCTTCTACTCTACATCAACCCAAAGCATCATCATCAATATCATTCTCACCAGTTACTGAAAAGAGAACCCCCATCCTTACATCTCAAGATCACCCTTTCCAGCCTCTTACTTTACCGGTACCAAGTTCTGGCCACTTGTGACTGGTTAAAGTTCGAGCCCTTTCATTTTTGCACCCTGAAATAGAATCCATGCTAACACCTGACTATACCAAATGCATATAAGGAAGGGCTAGTATAACCTCTTCTAAGTACGCATGACTCAATAAAACTAGGTATGGTCTCAATAAGTTAAGGCAGGAGGATTGCCAAGCTATTTGAGACTAGCCTGTGCTACATATTAAGAACCAAGCTAGCCTGAGCTACAGTAGAGACCTTGTCTCTAAAAACAAAAATACACCACTAACAACAACAACAGCAACAACAAAAAGAAGTCAATAAAAATTTTTTAAATGTCTGAAGTACACCGGTCAAAGCAACATATTTTTCTTGTAGTTTTAGACAACACAGTAATTTATTTATGTATGCTTTCTTTGCACATTGATGGAGCCCCAAGAGATCCTAGAATGTCTTTCTGGATGGCTTTAGGACTTTAAATTTAATGACCATCACAGGGACAACAGGCCTTGCATTTCTATACACCAGGTAATGTAAAACAGCTCCTTCATCCCCAAGCCTGTTAAGAAGGGAGTAGAGTCACTGCGTTGCCTTAACTTGTGCTTCTGGGCTTCTAGATGGTAGTTGTAAAACTGCAAGTGTTTGGATGTGCACTTCACAGGACTTGATGATGAGAGCTTTTCACAGAAAACAATGAGTCACACAGCTTTTACAAGGGTATCTGCCTCAGGAAGAAAGCCTGGAGACCTGGTCTGAAATGTTGGCCTGTGCCAGAAGGGTGTCATGAGGCAGACCAAAGGACAGCACATGAAGCAGAGGAAGTTACACTGTGTAAATCAAAGTTTCATTTTGCTGTTTAGAAAATGACCCTTGGCAGCATGCTCACACTGTTTGCAACCGTAGAAAGCGGTAGAAGATTGCAGAGAGGCTCAGAAAGTTTTCATAACCCTGTGTTTTTTGGCACGTTCCTCCCTAATGGGTATCATTGCGGTGTCACTTTTTCATGGCCAAAAATGATGGAAATGTTTCCATCAACGTAGTACATGGGCTGTAGAAATGGGTCAGTGGTCAAGAGCGCTCATTGCCTTCGGGGGACCCGAGTTCAATTCCCAGCACCCATATCAGGTGGCTCATAACTATGTGTAACTCCAGCTCTAAGAGATCTGATACCAACTTCTGACCTTCATAGTCACCCCCTCACATTCATGCCATGTAAACATAAATAAAAACTAAAAAATTAATTATAACTAAATACTATACAATCCCTATGCCATATTGAACTGAGCCTTAAGTCAATAATCATATTAGGATTTCAATGGACTAAATGTAAGAAACCTGTCAGACAGTTAATATCCTCAGTGTCTTTGCTTTGGACTTTTTGCACATTTACTCTAGATACAAATATCTCTTATTTATTCAAATTCAATGTACTTCTGGTGAGGAAGAACAATTATATGTAGAAGCACATCTCTAAGAGTTAAAAAACAAAAAATGGCGCTATTAATATTTAAAGATAATTTTTTGACAAAATGTGCATTATGCTTTCTCTGCATCTGTTCCCACATAAATTGAGATCTTTTCAATTAGAAGTGACAACCACAATAAAGGCGCAATGAAAAGAATTTTCATCTATTTATTAGAGAATGCAATTTAAATGTCAATCTAGAAAAGTTGTTAGAGGGTTACTCAATGAAAGTCCAACTCCATTTCTTTTTTGTTTGTTTGATTTTAATTTAATTAAAATATTATTACATCACTGTGTTAGTTAATTGCTGTGAAGAGACACCATGACCATGGCAACTCTTATAAAGGAGAAACATTTAATTGGGGTGGCTTACAGTTCAGAGGTTTGGTCTGATATCATCATAGTGTGTCATGGTGGTGTGCAGGTGGACATGGTGCTGGAGAAGGAGCTGAGAGTTCTACATCTTGACTTGCAGGCAACAGGAAGTGGTCTGAGACACTAGGTGTGGCTTGAGCATATGTGAGACCTTAAAGCCCACCTCCAAAGTGACACATTTCCTCCAATAAGACCACACCTACTCCAACAAGGCCACACCTCCTAATAGTGCCACTCCATTTGGGGACAATTTTCTTTCAAACCACCACAATCAATTCCCATTTTTTCTTTCCTTGCTCCAACCCCTTTCATGTTATCTCCCACCCACAGATCCCCTCTTAAATTCATGGCATTTTTCTTTGATTATTATTGTTATATACAATATATAAGTATATAAATATAAATATAACCTGATTAGTCATTTAATATCCCTCATATGTATATGATTTCAGGGCTGACCATTTTCTAACAGATAACCAAATCAAGGGCTCATCCCTAGCACAGACTAATTCTCCCTTTCTCAGCAGTCATTAGTTGCCTGTAGCTCTTTGATTAGGGGCAGGACACTGTGAGATTTCCCCTTTCCACATTAGTGTATATATTGGTATCGTAATTGTTTATATCTTGTTTTAGAAGTCTTATTGTTGAGGAATCAAGGGGGTAGACAGCATGACAAGATAGTAACTAAACTGGCTGGCCAGTAAGCCCCAGGGACCCTGTCTCCACCTCCTCACACTGGTACCACATGACTTTCATATGGATGCTTAGGATCCAAACTCGATCCTCAAGTTTTCACAGAAAACACTATTGTGACTGAGCCATCTCCCCAGCCCCTAAATGCTGGTTTTTATATAATATGTATTACTGATGTGATATGAATAAAAGTCACACCAACAAAAAGCGTAGGCTGGAGACCACACAGAGGCACAAAAGTGCCCAATTAATCACACAGTGAAAATATAACAACTGGATTCATTTTCTAAATCATAAGCGTTTGTCACAAAAGCACCTTTTCCCAGACCACCAAACAACCTCAGGAGATTTACTCTTGTGCTTAAATGCAGTTAAAACAAGTTGATATTCTGTTGCCCCTAAACATATCCTAATGTTTCCCATACTGTACAAGTAAATAATTCTAATTCTTAATTTCAGTAAAATGCCAATAACTTCTGGCAAGCAAAAAGCTAAGAATTAAAGCATCTCCCAAGTGATACCAGTCACTAAGAATTTTCTAGAACTGTATAGATAAAAATATGCCCAGAGAAAAAATACATGTAAAGCTAACGATAAGGATAAGTTCCATGAAGAGATGAGGAAAGTAGTATTTCTATTTAAAATCAGAATACATTATAACATTTTTCCATTCCTGAAACTAAAATGCCTTTGGGATCTCTTAAAAGAGCCAGGTTGGATCCAGCCTCTTCTCATCTGGGGATGTGCCATTTTTTTTTTCTGAAAGCCCTTAGTAAATATCTCCATCTTTCTTGAGGTTTCTTTCTTGGAAGAGTCTCAGTTCAACCTCAGGCTTACCTAGTATATGTCACATTCCAAGGAAGATTGCATTGCTAACCACATCAACCCATGGCATGCATGCAAAGCCTTGCTTGCCATTCATCCCTGGATCTCCATCTTAAAAATCAATACCTTAGGGATATTTTGAAGGGAAAGCTTGTCAAACACATGGCAAAGTCTTCAGTTTCCATCCAGGGACCACAAACGTGGGAATGCATTTACACGAATTTGAAAAGAAAATATTGTCGCATAAACACAGACACTGACATTTCAAATTGGAAAAGTTAACATCGATCAAGTTAGCACTGCTGACATCATCAGGGAGGGAATGAGAACCATGCAATTTTTTCCATTTATCCCTCAGTAGAATCTATCTTCTTCATCTCATCCCCACAGGACAAAGTTCATTCTTCCTGTGTTAATCAGATTTTCTTTTTGTTGCTGTGATAAAATGCTTGGGGAAAACAATGTAAAGGGTTTATTTGGGCTCATCCATTGAGTTCATGGAAGAATCCTTTTTTTGCTTTAGGCCTAAGGTGAGATGGAATATCATGGAGATAGACGAGGTCCTATGGAAGAGGGCGCTTCTCACCTCATTACATCTAGCAAACAGAGATAGAGAGAGGAAGTTAAAAATGGACAGGAACAAGAGAGCCCCTTCCCAGCAGGCCTTCAGTTAACTACTTGCTCCAATCAGGAAAAGTTCCTCCATCACTTATTAATAATGCCATCAACTAGCAACAAACCATATCTCATGTGGCCAATAGGAGAAATTTCATATACAAACAATACCACTTCCAAACCTCTGCTACTTCCTGTCCTAGAATGGTTGCATGCTCAGCCACTGCTTTGCCTCTTGCTAAGTACTAAACTAGGTTGCATTTTCTAAGCTTCTTGTGCGTTTGTACTTTGGGGGGTTGGTGGTGGTGTAGTTTTTATTTCTACACAGAGGTTGTTAACAATAGGATCTACTTTTCTTTGTGCCTTTTTGTCTCTTTAAGTTCAAAGAGATGAGACCAAGCTATCCAGCCACAGACTAAAAGGATCCTAGGATAGTATGGAGTCCCTGTCCCTCTGACCTGCACTGAACTTACGTAGAAGAAAAGGATTTTAATTTTGTTGTCTCTCTGCTTTCAGGCGTTTGTTGCAGTGTATATGTAACACGATTAAACGATCCTTTCATTTTGCCTCAAATTTCTCTTTGCTCCACCTTACACAAAATTTCTATCCGACACCAAACAAAAAGTATAGGAGTATTGGTGGGAATTGGACTTTGAGTAAAATGACATGAAAATACTATCCACAAATTGAGAAAATATCCTCAGCAGTCATTTGTTGCTTAAATACCCAAGATATCATCACTGTCAAGTCACACCACAGCCAAGTAATCTGTTACTCTTTGGAAATCTAAAACATTTTCCTTGTGTAAGTGTCAGCCATGGCCAAGCCAGTAGGAACTTTACAAAGCGTCTCTCAGCTGGAGTTTCTCTTTGCATCTTTCTTACGCATGACTCATCCAATGACCATCTTAAAGCTGTTTCCTCCTTTGCTACTATAATTCACTTGTAAGAACAGAGACATTCTTATAGTAGGATGCTGACCTTGGAGATCCACAGAGAGCATACGGGATGAAAGGGAGATGAGATCATTTTGCATGGAACTTACATAACTATGATTTCAGAATCACTGAAGTGTTAAATCATGTTAGGCCACTATTTTGGGTCTTGATAGAAGTGTACAGTACTCTACAGGATAATAGTCAATTCCACAAACCAGAGATATGTGGGGAAAGAAGGAAACCCAAGTAGCCAAGTGAAATTAGTCTTATCTTGTAGCTATTACAGAGTTTCCCACACATAACCTTTGGGAGCAGTCTGCTACAATTCTTTGGTGATTAAAAAACACAGGGAACTCATTAGAAATCCAAGCCCTTTTTGACACACTGGAATTTTCAACTATTGTTTCTAACTGCAAAAGCATAAAATAATAAACGTAGATGTTCTGAATGTGGCCTTTGGAACTTTCTGTGTTGATGCTATCATGAGCACAGTTATTAAAAGTGAAATGGAAGATGAATAGTTTACAGGGTAAAGAAATATTTTCCATCTTCACAATCTATGGTTTCAAGGCTCCCTTAAGACCTTAAAATGAAGTCTACTTGGTGGTCTCAACTCTAACCCCTGGAGAATGGATTCCACATCTCCAGCACAAAACACCTGATTCTGCAGAATTTGACACTTTTTTGCAGCCTCCACACAGAAGAACTGGAGGACCTGACATGCATGGAAATTAAATTATCTTCCACCCCAGAGATATGCTGTCCTCCCAGGTCAGGGTTTACATGGAGGTCAAAGGAAGGAGCTCACATTTCAACCAAGTCTGCCCTAGATGTGAATCAACAGAAAACATAGCCTTCTGGGTTTTTGACATGATGCTACTTCTTATATGATCCACCGTGGCTGAGTGAATAAAAACATCAAGTCAATCAACTTAAAAAATATTTTGTATTGTCAGATTAGGTGATTATCTCCAAAGTCTGGAGTTGCCTTTAAATAGTGACTTTGCCAGGAGGTTACAGATGCATAAAGAAGTCAGAGGCTGCCATGGAGTCAGCCTGTGTTGGGGAAGTCCGACCCTTACAATTTCAAGACCTTCCGAGAGACTTGGAAGCCTCACACTTGGTTTTGTTCATTGGTAATTCACAAGCCCATGTAATCCCAAGTGGCATAAAAGCTGTTAAAACATAGAGATAGGACTCCTCTTCAGGGTATCCATAAAAATTCAGAAACACTTAAAAAGTGACATATATATTTTCAAATAAGGATTAATCGCTGGTTTTCATGGATACCTTTTCAATGCATCATTGTAGCAGACTGACTTAAATGCTCTCCGTAGTCTAAGAGGACACCCCCATGAAGAGTGGTAACATAGACTACACTCCCTTTGCTCCAAGGCTCAGTCCCTTCTCAGCTGGCATATTCTGCTACCCCAAACACAATAAAGATAAACTCAGCCAAATAAGGAACGTTAGAAACATATGCAACCCTCAGTTCAACAGAATGCATCATCTCAACTCAGGCAAACTTTCAAGAATTTAGTGAATTTAATGCAATTTCTGGAAAGGAAAAAGTGTGTTTGTCAAAGCTTCTGAAGACACCCCAATCTTTTTTTTTTATTTTTCTTTATTAAGAAATTTTCTACTCACTCTACATACCACCCACAGATCCCACCTCCTCCCTCCTCCCATTTCCTACCCAGCCAGCTCTCCCTCCCAAGCCACCCCACATCCCCACATCCCCACATCCCCCAAATCAAGGTCTCCCATGGGAAGTCAGGAGAGCCTGGCACACTGAGCCTAGGCAGGTCCAAGCCCCTTCCCACTGTACCGAGGCTGCGCAAGGTGCCACACCATAGGCACCGGATTCCCAAAAGCCTGCCCATGTACCAGGGACGGATCCCGATCCCCCTGCCTGGGTGCTCCCCAAACAGCTGGAGCCAAACAACTGACTTCTGTATCCAGAGGGCCTAGTCCAGTCCCGTGAGGACCTCACAGCCCCTAGTCTAGAGTTCATGGGCCTCCAATAGTGTGGGCGGTCATCTCTGCACTTCTTCCCTTCATGATCTCGACGTTCCCCACCTGCAGAATCCCTCCTATCTCTCATCCTCTCATCAATTGGATTCCCAGAGCTCAGCCTGGCGCCTGGCCGTGGATCTCTGAATCTGCCTCCATCAGTCACTAGACAAAGGCTCTATGATGATAGAGTATTCGCTAGACCCCACCAGAGTGAACCAGTCCAGGCACCCTCTGGACCACCACTGCCAGCAGTCCAAGGTGGTGTCATCCTTGTGGGTTCCTGAGAGCCTCCCCAGCACCCTGCCTCTTCCTACATCTTCCCATGATGTCCTCATCTATCATGGTGTCTCCCTCCCTGCCCTCCCACTCTGTCCCTGTTCCAGCTCAAGCCTCCCATTTCCCTTTGTTCTCATTCCCCACTCCTCACCTTCTGCCACCCCCCCACACCCAGTCTGCTCATGTAGATCTCATCCACTTCTCCTTCACAGGGTCAACCATGTGTCCCTCCTAGGTCTTTCCCTGTTAGCTAGCCTCTCTGGAACTGTGGACACCCCAATCTTTGAGTGCAGAAAATATGAAGGTCCTTTAGATTCCTCCTCTCCTTTGTTCCCTGTACTGCAAAATGCAGCTCCTCACCTTATACAAGAGAACAAGCTTTTCTTCATTTCTGTCTTTTACAGATATACTTTCCTGTGGATCCACAGCATGACGGAAGGTCGCTAGATCACAAAAACCTCTTCTGTCTTATGAGGAACAGTAGATAAGTAAGATTAGGCCTGATTCTTCAGAATTCCAGCCATCCTCTCAATAGTGTGCATGTCTGATTAAACCATGCAGCCAGCCCCCGCCCAAGTCTTTGAACAACTGCGCTCACATTTAATCACCATCTGCTAAATCTGTGAGACTTCCTGCCACAAGAAGTTTATGTGTAGGGAAAATATACAGGACTGTGCAACCTTCTCACTTTCAGACTCAGGGAGAAAACCCTCCTAAGGATAAGAAGTACAAACAAATGCAGAGGTCTTTCCCAAATGGATTAACACAAGCAATGGAAGGCAGTGAGTCCCAGCTACCACATACCACTGCCTGACTTTCATCAAATTTCTTATCTTTTCGTTATTACCAAACATAGAAAATAAGACTTTAACCAGTGGATGCATAACATGTGTGAATATAAAATGTGTAAGACAAGTAATTTTCTAAACTATCAAATCACTTGAAAATCATATTTCAAATAGAGTTTACAAATAAGTTATTTCTAAGATGTCTGGCCATGACAACCTTATAGTGGGTCTAGGTCCCCAGACTACTTTAGGTCACTATAGAATATCATTATTCTTGTGTCCTCTCAGACATTAGATCTCTTTGCACAGATGTGTACAAAGATGTGAAAAAAGTCCTCTTTTTCTGATTAAAACTGCAAGCTCCTCTATAAAGGCAACAGAAATGCTCCATAAGTATATAAGTAGACATAAACAACTGCCTCAGAAACAAGTTGGGGAGCCACAGCAGCCTGGTAAATGTGACAGCCCCCAGAGAACTGTGCAGAAGGGGACACTCAGGCTCCTGGCCCCAGCTGACATCATCTGAGGACAGTTTTACTGACATGCCAACTGAGATTATCAATCAAAGCAAAACCACAGGAAGTTCCCATTACCAAGAGAAAAATATATATATAACCAACCAGAACATATTACTCTATTTATTTTCATTTAGAAGTAATAACAAGTAATATGTGTTGATAATAAAAAAATAGAGAAAAATTCACTTCCCTACAATACCACAGCCAGCCTATTTCTACACACTAATAGAAAATGTCTGAGTCCACTACAATTGTTACAATGAAATACCACAAACCCCATAATTTATGAGCAACAAAAATTCATTTCCCACAGTTCAGGGGACTGGGAAGTTCAAAATCAAGATGCTGATAGATGTGGTATCTGGGTAGAGCCTATCTCCTCATTTCTAACTTGTCCTTCTTCACTGCATCCTCTCATGGAAGAAATAACAAGGACGATTCTCTCCAATAGAAGGTAATTAATAAGAAGATATTAATAAAAACAACTCAATCAAAAGGCATTAATTCCATTCATGAGGTCTTGACCTTTACTACCTAGTCTCTTTCTAAAAGGTTCTGCTAGTACCATCACCCAGAGAGCTCAGATTTCAACATACAAATTTGAGGGAGAAAACATTCAAACCACAGCATATGAAAAAATTAATAGTCAAATTTTTTATAGCACTTACTATGTGACAGCCAAGCATGTCTATAAATTCTAAATCACATAGTCCATGCAAAAATGGTTTCTATGAGACTTACTTTTAAACTCGACAATGCATCTTAGAAATTTTTCTAAGAGAATGGTGGGGGTGGAATACAAAGTGATTTGGGAATATAATACCTATTAGGCAATGTATTACTGGCTTATCGTGTCTCCAGGTTTTGATAGTATGTTAGAAATAGAGTACAGAACAGATATGTATTTCTCTTTCAAAATCCATAGCAAGGCTAAACAAGAGCAGCGTGAACCATATGGCTTTTCCCTAAGGGAGCGCCGGATACAAGGACAAAATGACAGCATCAACTTTTCCTCCTATAGTTTATTTCAAGAAAAAGGAACTACTTATGAGAATTGGTGAAGAGGGCACGGATAAAGGAAAGAATCGTTAAGGCTGTGCAATAATTTGCATTCTTTCAAACTATAAAAATAAGCTTGCTGTGTATGATGATATACATACATACCCATTGAAAAATTTCACAAGCCCTGCCCTATAGCTGAGGCCATACCCCCCCAAAAAACATGAAAGAACCAGAAAACAAAGGTTTTGGATGACTATAGGGGAAATTTTCATGTTCATGGTTTCCTGATGCTGAAAAATGGAATAGCGTCCTTAGTGTAACACAACCATGCATGACCCACAAACATCAGACTTACTATTCTTCTCGTTTAGAATTTCATGTTTCCATGAGGTTCCAAAGGAGAAAGTACATTTTTTTTCCTCCAGATTAAATTGGTTTTAGCAAGCTAGAATGTGCCCAGAGGACTCTCCAAGCTGTTATTGACTAACACAATGATAAATTGTAACCCAGACAGCAGCTGGTTTTCATGGAGTTGCTTTGCTGTGCATTGAAATGATGGGAGTGGATTATCTGTGGCTTCTCTGTATGGAGTGCATCTAGAAGAGTATAGGATTATAGAAAACAATGCTCTCATACCGAAAAATGTCTGCTATACTTGGTTTATGTGTTCAGTCAAACACATTGGCTAGAGCAAGCGTAACGTGGTGGTAGACGTATTATCTGGATATCCGTGCGATGGATGACAGCGTTTTAGGCCCACACTCAAGACAATGGAAGTTCATAAAGGGAACATGTGAGGTTTCTGTTTCAAAATACGTTATGTTCAAGAAGTATGTGAGAGCCAAAGAGTCTGAATTTTAACTGGCCAAGATGCACTAAAATGAAGGGGGCCGCCTGACCTACGCTTGCAAAGGTGACAGTAAGGGTTGGCAGTCTCATCAGGGGACTTTGTTAAAAAGGGTGCTGCTTCCTTCACTCAAGATGCTGGTGCCCCTATTCCATCTGATTTTCTATCAAATTTGGTACACAATAATACATAAGAGAAAATCCCACCCCTTTTCCTGTAAAGTACGAGATTTACTCCTACAATAAAACACTGCCAAATGTTACCGAGTGGTTTAGAGACTTGGGAAGGATAGCACACGTTAAATAAAGTGAAAGCTGTATTTGTTGAAGACTCCCATTTATGTCTCATCTGGCCTCAGTAAACTTCTGATTCGGGCCATTGAGTAAAAGCATCTGGATCAAATACAGAGGCTCACAGCCTTCTCTCCTCCTCAGCTATTTCAGCAGCCGCTGCCTGAAAGGTGGGTACAGTAAGTGGATTGAGAACCATAGGTCAAGTGCTGTTGTTACATGCTTTACACAGTTCATTTTTCATCCCTTGCTACATGAAGATGTATGGTATATCAGAACGCCTGACAGCATATAACCTTCCATTTCTGAATGTGGGCAGCAGATTTAAGTTCAGAAGTGATGCAAGCATGCTAATATCAAAACTCAGGTAGAAACTGTTATGCCAATCAGAAATGTATAGTTGATGCTAAAGACGCCACATCTAACTACTGCTTTCTCTCTAGCTTTGTTTATCATTCATTGTACAAGACAAATGATATTTTGCAATTGTTTAGCACTTCATTTTAAACATTTTATGTGATTAATACATACAAATAGTTGATTGGGTAGGCAATGATATTCTTGCTTATATAACAAAATGGAGCCTCAGAAAGGTTCTTAGCAACAGGTAGCTTTTTAGAGAATGCTTGAGCTAACCCCACATCTTCCCTCATTTGGTAATATTCAAATTAAATTAAATATACCACAGCTGCCATCTAAGTCACTCAGTCACCACATAAAAGTGTGAAAGCCACAATAATTAAGAAGATTAATTTGAGATGACAATAACTTCTAAAACTAGCTATTAAAAATGCTTTTGTAACATACTAAATCCGCAAATGATTTGACTTATAAATGTTGGACTCTCTTTATCTTGCCTGAAGTCCCCCAGGTTGAATCCTGCAGAATGTCCCAGAACCTGAAATAAGATCTTTCTCAGTGAGTGGGAACCAGAATATGGGAATGAGAAATGAGGCCTTTTGTTGAGACAAGAGTTCTCAGGGCTTTTGTGAGCCTCTGGGGATAATCTGGTTCTTAGCATTAAAACATACAATAAAAAGAATTGAACTTTCTTGAAGACAGTTAGTAGCTTTCTTTATGTATTTATTGAAGACACAAAAAAGTTTAAATTTCCATTCACTAAGTCTAAACTCAAGCATAAGTGTCTACAGTCAAGAGAAAATGAGATTGCCATCTCAAAGCAAACAAACAAAAACACCTCATGATCAAACAAAACAATATCTTGTAATTTATAATCATTTGTATCCCTTATGAGAAAGTTTTCTGGTATTCTTATGAGAAAGTTTTCTGGTATTCTATGCTTGAGTGTATATTTGCTCAATTGTGAAATAACTACCAATTTGGAGAACAGTTGAGAGTCTTTTAGATGATGTTTGTTACATATAGATTGTTAGAGGCTTGATCAACAGTATGCCACTATTAGGTGATAAAGGGTCATGAGCCACAACCCTTTTGGGGGTTGAACAATCCTTTCACAGGGGTCACCTAAGACCATCCTGCATATCAGATATTTACATTACAATTCATAACAGTAGCAAAATTACAGTTATAAAGTAGCAATAAAAATTATTTTATGGTTGGGGGTCACCATAACATGAGGAACTAGATTAAAGGGTCATTAGGAAGGTTGAGAACCACTGCTCTAAGAGGTTGAACTTAGTAAGGTCTTGAGACTATTGAGGGCTTATCATTGAAAGGCTCCAGTCTGAGATGGTAATTAAGAAACTGATGAATCTGGCCAATTTGTTCTGCTGTCTTAGACTCAATTTCAGTAAAATGTGATTCTAAAGCACAGGGTACCTGGCCATTCTCAAAGTCACCAGATTATGGTAGGTATTACATGTAATCCCAAATGCTGAAATCCTTCTGACAATGTCTTTTTTGGCAACATAACTTTTTGGTGAGAGGAAGCCTACTTGACAGATGGTCCTGAATGGAAGTTATGTGATCTCTGGCCTTTGTGTGATAGAAAGCAGTTTTTGGAAGAACGGTGTCTTGTATAATCCATCATGAAATGATCTTTCAATCTATCTGTTATGACTCCAGTTTTCCTAGCACCAACATAAATGTGCTTCAGATCATGTGAGTCCCAATTCAGATGAAATTCTGCCTTTGGAAACCTACTAGCCATTGCCAGCTGGAACAAAGCCTCCTTGCGTTAACACACATATTTAACATCCAGGCCCAGATATGGGACAAGATCTTTGTTGAACACGGATCATGTGTGTGAACGTAGCAGATGTGGAAGTGTTGCTCCAGCCAGATCTACAGTGCAGGCAGGGAGAGTCAGATGGCTCACTATAACTCTCTTTGTTGAGAGATCTGCAGGCCACCTGGTCAGCTACAGCACCAATTAGTGCTAAACCGGTCACGCATGTTAACACAGTAGGAGTTTTGGGTTTAAGTAGCCGCATCCCTGGATAAACAGTTACCACATGTTTTATCACCCTGTTTGTGCAGGTAATAAACTAAAGGAGAAACATCTTGATGAGTTACAAATAAACAAATTTTAAAACCACCCTTTGTCACTCGAATCACAGCTTGGTACAGCAAAGATTTCATTTCTGTTTGGGCTATGATTTCACAAACTTGAGGAAGCCAAACTGTCAATGTGCAAGTTGCTTAATTAGTTAAAATATGATTCTTAAGTCACTCATTCCCTCTTCGTTTCAAACAGCACCGTTTGTGTTCGCAGTAACAATAGGCATCAAAAGTCCTATTTCACCCTAGCTAAGTGGATGCTAATACCAGAACCGCTGTGTTTACTTTGCACCTGAATTCCACTGTGGTGAGTACTGGGGAGATTCATATTCCAAGAGAGGATTCCAAATGGCGTTCTGGCAAATGACAAAGAATACAAATGTAGTTCATTTTTGTATTAATTTATAGGCAGCCTTGTCTCAAGTCCCTTGGGCATGTTAGCAAAATTACAAAAAAAAATGAAAAGTAACTACAAACACTTCCAAGAGAAACATATCCCAATAAAACCAAGATCAGGAGCTCAAAATAAACGGTGCTATAATGAAAACCAAAAACAGCAAAGGGAAAACCAAGCTTTATATTACTCAGAGCCCTCGAGGCTGGAGATATGATTAACTAATTAACAGTTACAAAGCATTTTGGAGCTCTAAGCTTCCTTTCGGTGCCAGCACTGAGTCTGTAGCAGTGATTCACAAAAGATGCCCTTCTCAACCTGACTACAACTAGCAGGAGAAACTCCAGCTCTGCAAGCTGTTTCTAGTGACTGAGAGAAGCAAATACACTGTTTGATGTATGTCATCCATTTTCAAAATAATTGACATGAGCCAGTAGATCTAGTCCCATGAAGTCCTGAACAATTTCTCCTTTAATACAAGGAAATTGCTAGATTGAAGAAGAGAAACTAGGAGGCTAAAGAGACAGCTCAAGATTAAAAATATGTAGTGTTCTTACAGAGGACCCGAATTCAGATCCCAGCACTTATATGAGGTGGCACACAACTTCCTGTAACTCCAGCTCAACCAAACACACTCGTCTGGCTTCTGCAGACACCTACACTCATGTGAGCAGACACACACATAGATATAAATATTTTAATGGGGAACTGGAAAGAAAAAGGTCATGATATTAAATGAAAAGAAGAAAGACGTTTTTAAAAATATTAAAGAGTTAATCAACTAGATGCATTACAGACTTACCTGGCAGTGACAATAGCAGAGGCTTTTCATAGGAATACTTCAAGTGTGTGAGGCATCTTCATCTCAAAATATGGATATATGGAATCCTTCATTCAAACTCAATTCTTGATGTCAATTGAAATCTGGATTTTAAATACACAGATCCTCTTTATGTGAAGCAAAAGGGAAAAAAGAAACAGAAAATAAACTGCAAATATTGTGGATGTGCAGTTAAATAATGATAATCATTGATTTTGCCTCCCCACATTTCTGAGCTCTCAGACTAAGAAACTGGCGCTTGATCCATAAGTTGTTGAGACCTCAGTGCAGGAACAACTGTCAACACTCCAAACCATATGAAAACCATGCAGCAAGGTTTCTAAAAAGCTTAGCTTCCTTTGAATGACTTAAATTTCAGCGTGAAAATAAAAGGGAAATAAAATTCCTAATGCGGTGTCAACAGATCAAGATCAAGGTATTAACTGAATGGATTTAGAGTCTCTTCAAACACCAGAAGAAAAATAAATTGAAACTTTTTTCTATTAAAATTCTATTAAAATTTTCTATTAAATTTCTATTAAAATTCAACTATAATGCATTTTATATAAAATATAATATATAAGTTGCAAAAAGGTAAATATATAAAATACAATATATTTGCAAAAGAATGGCATAGTTTAATGTAGTAGTCCCCAAACTAATATGTACAAAGAAGAGCAGTGTGAGTATAGGTGTACTTTTCAGTGGAAGCTTAAGACCTAATCTTCAGAATTTTATCTCTAAAGCAGATAAAAAGTAGGACTAATACTGTAGGCACAAGACTAGGAGCTTCCTGGTTCAGCCTCCTCCCAAATCATAATTATTTAGTTGTTTTATTTCCTGCTTTGGGTTTTTTAACGTTTTAGTGATGTGTACAGTCCTAGATCATAGTGAATTATAAATAAATTTTGAGGAATTAAAGGAAGGGAGAAAGGGGAGTCACATAAATGAAGCTTGGGGTACCAATGTGAGAATCGCTGCATATGACCACTGATGTGGTTGGGTGTGCTCTCAGGGTACCAATGTAAAAGTCACTGCATATGACCACTGATATGGTTGGGTGTGCTCTCAGCAGCTAAGGTGTGAGGTGGATGGGCATTTGGCAGATGAGAACAAAGAAAGATTCACAAAAGTGTCTCCAGAATGCTCTTTACATTTCTTGACTGTAACATCATCATTCATGTGGCACTCCACAAGATGAAATGCACAGAGCTGGTGACTATTGCTTCTCAATGTCATGTCTGTGCCATTTTTCAGAGCACCTAAAACATAGAGTGTGCTCCCTAGAAGGCTACTGGATCAATTACCTCAGTTTCTGTGATTTTGTGAAAAAAAACAAAACAAAAAAACATTTCATTATGAAATTTTCCTACCTGTTACATCTATACATATATGAATGATTACATACAGAAAAGCATACTAGAGAAATTACTACTAAATAAATCAAATATGTAGTTTATTCAATGTATCTTTATTTAAACCCTCACCTACTTTAAAAATTATTAGCTAATATTTATTTATTATTTCTATTTATGTGTATGTGTATACCTGTGTGAATTTATGTACGTCACCTGTCTATAGGTGTGCTCAGGCCAGAGGGCATCAGATCGCCTTACTACTGGAGTTACAGACCATTGTGAGCTGCCTGCTAGGGGTTGTTGAAACCAAATTTGGGTCCTCTGCAAGAGCAGTAAGTAAGAAAAGCCATCTTTCTAGCCTCGTGAACTTGTTTTTATAATTATCAAAGATTATAAATCATCCAAACACCAAAGAAAAAGCTAATGGACAACTTTGGAAGTATTGTATTTCCATATTTGTGTTATTTGTAAGTTTTAAACATACATATACTTACATGGAGATGATTCTGAAAACCATTTAGACATACTTAAAATGGTGAAATTTCTGTTGACCTCAAAAGATCACAGTAACATGGGATCTCCCTGTATCTCAGTAACATTGGATGCATCATAATTTGGTCAATGATGACTCCCCTGTAGAATGGAAAACCATTTCCTTGTCCGTATAATACATTTATTTATAGATGAAAATCAATTTTTGTTCTGACCCTCTATAAATTCAGCGATGCAAGATATTTTAATTTCTGACTTAGAAGACAACCATTATTTTAGTAGATACTAAGTAATTCTCATTTAAAGGGCATAAAAGAGCTGGGCGGTGGTGGCGCATGCCTTTAATCCCAGCACTCGGGAGGCAGAGGCAGGCGGATCTCTGTGAGTTCGAGGCCAGCCTGGGCTACCAAGTGAGTTCCAGGAAAGGCGCAAAGCTACACAGAGAAACCCTGTCTTGAAAAACCAAAATAAATAAATAAATAAATAAATAAATAAATAAATAAATAAATAAAAGAAAGGAAAAAAGTTTTTAACAGCCTAGTATGATAAAATTCTGTTAACATTCAATTAGATCTGATTCTTCTTGTTGTTGTTGTCATCATCGTTCAATATGTGACAAGAAAATAATGAGTAAAATCACCTCTACAAGGCGGCACAGAACATTGGCCCATTAAGCCTTTAAAACTCTTCATTGATCCCTGGCATCCACAGTGGCTCTGTAGACCTTGAGCAGCTTACAAATCATTCTTAACTCTGTTTTGGAATTTTGCTAATACCCAAAAATGAGAAAGTTGCCAAGCTCCTTTAAAGACAAAATGAAACCCAGAGTGATTTTGACAAATCAAAACAATAACAAATACTTGCCAGGAAAGCGATGGGGAGAGAAAAACAAATACCTGTCATGACCTCAGGATGGGGGACATGGAGCATGGGTCTGCTACCGAGGTTGAGAGGGTCAACCATGAGTCATGAACGGAACGTGAGTCAGCAGTGCATGATTATTATTTTACAGCCAGCAAGATAGAGGAATGCGCTAACAAGAGCATAACAGGCCAGAGCTGTGAAGCAACTGGCCCCGTGAGCATTGGTCAGGCATTTGTTAGCGTCCTCAGTCCAGTTTGAGATCCAGAAAGTAAGGGATAAGGAAGGTTGGAAAGAAATGAGAGAAAAGCAAGAGAAAAGATTCAAAGTTTGAATCAAAAGGCCCGTGAGGGACTGGAATTCATAAAGAAGCATTTGCAAAGGTTGGATTCCCTACATGCGGAATGTTTTCCAGAAACTTGGCATTGATTGAGGAGATTCTGATGGTCTCCTGGGTCCCTTGCAGCCTGTTAATGACAATAGATTAAAACTCTTCAGGTCAGTGGTGGTAAATAAGAAGGAAAGGAATACTGGCTGTGAAATCTGTCAGTTTGTTAACAGTGGAAGGAAGTTCCATATCTTCATCTGCAGAATTACTATTACTGGGTAGCTTAAACTTGTTTCCTCTATCAAAAATCTTTTTCTCTTCATAGCCCTCTGCCTTCTTTAGTGGCATAACTATATATCCAGTTACTCAAGACGGACTGTGAAATCTTTGATTTCTTCCCCATCCTCCTTTTCAATCACACTCAATTAAGTATGAAGTCCAATTGGCTCTACTCACTGGTTTCTGAGTCAACCCCTACCTCTCCATTCTCCTGTGATCTTCATCACCTCCTTGCTACCTCTGTAATTCCTACATCACACACTAATACCACTCTTGCCCTAATCACAAATTTTCTAAAGAACAAAATTCAATGATGTCTGTCCTCTGATTTAACGTTTCAGTTGGCCTTGTGAATCTTAAGAAGCCAAGTCAAAGTTTTGTAGCATGACATGCATAAACCTTCATGTCCCTAAGCTGGCCTCTGTCCCTCCACATTCCTTCCAAATACCCTGTCTTCTAGCCACAGTGAAAATAATCATCATTTCCTGGCTGCTCTGATGTCCTTCTGTGCTTCAGAATATCACAGAAGATTCTTTTTGGCTCCTTTTTGCCCTCCACTCTCTTTTCTATCTCTTGAGTTCTTAGGCACTTCCTTTGGTTTCTCAAAATTCACATCAGATGTTATGGCTCCACAAGAATACACATAAAACTCATTCACCCAAATCAACTTATTTTCTGTATTGCATTTGTCTAAGTAGTTTCTCACCATTTAAATTGTGAGCCCCTTAGGAAAAGAAAGCATATTATTTGCTCTAGTTATCCTTTTGTATCATCAGTGCCTACATCAGTATATATATGCCTACATCAGTGTGTGTGTGTGTGTGTGTGTGTGTGTGTGTGTGTGTGTGTGTGTGTGTGCATAAAATGTATGTGGTGCTTACCTTAGGAAATGAGATATAAAGGAAGAGGGGGGGAAAGGAGGAGGAGAGGAAGAGAGGAAGATTGACTGAAAGAGGGCCCTAGATAAAAACTGGCCAGAGTTACAGTTCTACCTGCCAGGTAACCCAAGGAAACAGCTGCTTTTTAAGCCATTTACCTAGAGGGAAATAAATTATATCAATCCCAAATTTTCCCATAAGCATTCAAAAATACCTCTACCAGTAGTTGGCCCATGATAGAAAAACTAACTATAAAGCCAGATAAAAATCAATTCATTCAACAAAATCCAAAATTAAGGATAGAAACAGAGCCCCATTGTGCAGCAGTACTTATCAAACATTTACTATACCCAGGATTTAATTTCTTGTAACACACACACACACACACACACACACACACATAACAAAGGAATTATTTTCCACTATATCATACAAGAATAAACCCTTTCAGGGGACTGGGTAGATGACTCAGTAGATAAATGTGCGCACGTGTGAGTACTAAAGTGCAAATCCCTAGAACCTATACAAAACTCAAAATAGTAGCCCACACCTGTCCTCCCAGCACACCTACAGCAAGGTGGGAGACAGAAAGGAAAGTCCTCCAAGCTCACTGCCTTCATACATTGCCTTCACCACTGTGTTATTGCTGTAGACAGACACCATGACTGAAGAACTCCTAAGAGAATAAGCATTTTATTGGGGGCTTACTTTCAGTCTCACAGGTTTAGTCCATTAGCACCATGGTGGGGAGCATGGCCATCATGCAGGCAGGTGTTGAAGCAGTAGCTGAGAGCTATACCTGATCTGTTGGCAGGGAGAGAGCCTGGTGATGGCATGGGCTTTTGAAACCTTGAAACTTATCACTAATCCTTCTGATCCTTTCAAATGGTGCCATTCCCTGGTGACTAAGCATTCAAGTATAGGAGCCTATGAGGACCATTCTTACTCAAACCATCACAGCTGTGAATAATCAGAGTTCCTCAAAACAAGATAGAAGGAGATTACTGACACCTGAGGTTGTCATCTGACTTCCACACACATGCTATGACACATATGTACCTGCTCACACATGTGAACATTCACACATAAACACACACATATATACTACACCAAGAATAAATAATAAAAAAGAATAAACACTTTAAGCTAATGAAATAGACTCTGCAATAACCATGCCTCCTTAATTTTATATATCAGCCTCATTTATAGGTACTGAAATTTACTTTAAAAATCTACCATGTGTGTAACAAGTCTGCATCTATTATTTCTTCCTAATTATAAGCCGACTGCATTTACATATAAATGATCCTTATTTATACATTTTCAGCTAAAAAAAAAAAAGGAAGAAAGAAAACAATCTCTGCTGTTAAGTTTTCCAAAACCAAGACCAGTTCCTTTCTGTATGCACACTTCTCTTGCAGATAACCTCCACGGAGAAGTAACATTTCATACTTACTGAAATAAATACTATGTTTCTAAATATAATTTACATGTAAAAGTCCTTTAATGTTAGAACTGGTCAAACTATAATGAAAAATTCCATGTACACTTCGATGATTTTGAAGAATACATACATCTATTACACTAAACTAAAGCAAGATTTAGAAGAGCGCTATCTGCACTGTCACAGACACTTCCCTCAAGATCTTTCCCTGTCAGTTTAGGGACCATGGTTTGGATTTCTATCACAGTGGATTAACTCTGACTTTCTCTGAGGTTCACATAAAAGCACTGTGTGGGGCTAAAGAGATGGTTCATTGGTAAAGAGCACTTGTTTCTCTTGCAGAGAACCTGGGTTCAGTTTCTAGCACCCACATAATGGCTCACAATCACATATAAGTCTAGTTCTAGGGGATCTGATACTCTCTTGGTGGTGCACAAGCATACATGTGAGCAAAACACCCATTTACAAATGAAACAAATAAATTTTTAAATAAAAAATGTACTTTGTCTTACCTGTATCCATTTCCTCTCATAATATTTTTTTATATTTGTTCACATAGTTTGTTCATTCTTCATTTCTTTCTGGTATATTATTTGATGGCACAGATTAATTTGTTAATCTCTTATTGATATGTATCTATATCTATATAGACATACACACACACACACACACACACACACACACACACACACACACACATTATTTCTAGTTACCAGCTATTAAATCAAAGCTATATCTTCTTGAGGCTAGCCTGCACCAGATTAGATCATATATATGAGTAACAAAAAACAAAAATCTGTGGCTTACAAACATATTGTTGCTACTTAAAGTTACCTTAAACAGGAGTGGTGGTTTGAAAGAAAATGGTACCCAAAGGGAGTGGCACTGTAAGGAGGTATGGCCTTGTTGGAGGAAGTGTGGTCTTGTTGGAGGAAGTGTGTACTGTAGGGGTGGGCGTTGAGGTCTTTTTCTCAAGCTTCATTCAGTGTAACAGTTTACTTACTGCTGCCTTCTGGTCAAGATGTAGCCAGCACCCAAGCCTGCCTGCACTCCACTCATGCTCCTCATCATGATGATAATGGACTGAACCTCTGAAAGTAAGCTGCCACCTCAATTAAATGTTTTCTTTATAAGAGTTGCCACAGTCATGGTATCTTTTCACAGCAATAAAAACCCTAACTAAGACAGCAGGAACTGACTTCACTGAAAGTCTTTTCTAGTACATCTGGCTACTAAAATATTTCAGCATAGCCATTACTCGAGAACAAGCTAGGAGACATTCCCTGCCACCTTTTTCACAATGACCTTCTTCTCTGGCACCTCAGGTACAAATGAACATTAAAAAACAAGTCTAGCTGGGGATGCATCTCAATAGTAGATTGCTTGCTTAGCATGTAGCAGGTCTTGGGTTCAACCCTTAGTACTAGAAAGCAGTACAGTCTAAGCAACAAAGCCTGTTTGAATCTATTTGTTCAATGTTAAGAAATAGGGTGAAGACAGATTCATAGAAACACAACTTATACTGACTTCAGAGTATTTTCTGTGATGTGCCCTAGAACAGGCAAACAGGCAGTCAACCTGTCATCTAGTTCAGGTTGTCTCCCTGTGGTAAGCCTGTTAACACCTTCTATTCCTACATCCACTGTAGACTCACAGGAATACCTTCCATGGCCCTTTCTCCTTAGGCCATGGGCCTAGTCACCCAAGAAAATTAGCCTGCTGTCCGTCCTCTATTCTGAGCTTTACTTCAAAAGATAAGAAAAGAAGTTGAAATAAATACTTATCGACTTCAGATACCATGTAGTGCTTCAAAGTTTATGTGATTTATTCTCTGGAAGTCACATAACCTTCTAAGTTATTGAGATCTCATAAAGTAAAGGAGATACAGGCAACTGGAAAATAAGATGAAATATATTAAGTATGTTTAAATATAAGAGCATCCACAGAAAGGCAATAACAAAATATCTACACTTAATGAAAACTTAGTGTGCATAGTGTTATTTTAAGCATTGTAAGTTTGGTACATCTAACATTCACTGAGATAGCTACAATCATCACCATTAAGAAAAGATGAGGCACAAAGATTAAAGGTCACACAGCTGGGAATCGTCAAACCAAGAAACCAGAACAATGAGAATTCACTGCAAAAACACAAAGAGAAATCTATAAACTTTGATGTCAAATTAGACATCATAAAGGAACAGTTTCATGAATCTCTCAAAACACAATGTTGAGAAGTTTTTAAAGGCTCCTTTGCTTTTCATTTTTCACAGATTAAACATACAATTTTCTCAAATGCAACTGCTTCACATTAAAACACACTTTCTAATTAAATTTTGTTTTTCCATACTTTCATCATGACTTTTGCACTACTATTGTTTTTATTTTTTTTCCTTTGTAATCAGAAGTATTTCAGACAAAGAGTGAAGTGGGTGTTTAGAGGCCAGCCTGGAAATCTAATAATCAGATTTCTAAATACCGCTTTCAAGTGAACATTTGAAGCAGCATTGCTCCTGAGCCAAGAGCAGAGATGCAGATAAGTTTGGCTCTGCACTGGGCTGGGGGCTGGTGGTGGGAGACGAAGATGACTTGGACATTAAGAGATATTAAGTTCTGGGAACTTCTAATTCATTTTCCATATAGGCTCTGATGCTAAAGAGTCTCTAGTATATGACAAGATACGAGACAAGTAGATAAATAACCATAATTTAAAGTAAATGTGTTACATGTCATGCAAGAGCAATATAATAATTGGTGAGGCAATGTGGAGAGATTCTGTGTGGGATGTGGTGATAGTTAGTGCTAGCTGTCAACTTGACAGAATCTAGAATTGCCTGGGACATGGACATCTGGGCATGCTGTGGGGGATTATTTTGAGTGTGTTTACGGAAGTCGGAAGACATGTCCACCATGCATGTCAACAGTCCTGGCTGGGATCCTGGACTGTGTGTGTAGCGGAAGGAAGCTGATTCGGACCAAGCATTTGCTATTCTCTGCTTTCATACCATAGCTGCAATGTGAGCAGCTGCTTCAATGTCCTGCCCTCTTGATTTCCTGGCACTGGTGGACGGACCCTTAAACTGTGAGCCAAAATAAGCCTTTTCCCCCTTAAGTTTTTTGTCAGAGTATTTTATCACAGCAATAGGAAAAAACTAAAAGACACCAGTTCCTTGAAGGCCTTTCAGAACAAGCTAAGGGCATACTTCTAGGAACTGTGCACATCATTTGACAAATATTCTCACTGTTAAATAACTGGTGTTGATTGCTGTTAAGTAATAAAAAAATTAAGACTGTGGGGGGGGAATGAAGAAAAGATAAGGGAAGGGGAGGGACGGGATAGGACTGGACAGGGTTGGGGAGGAGAAGGGAGGGGAGGGGAGAGGGGGGAAGGGAGAGGAGAGGAGGAGGGAGGAGAGAAGAGAAAGAAGAGGAGAGGGGAGAAGAGAAGAGAAGAGAAGAGAAGAGAAGAGAAGAGAAGAGAAGAGAAGAGAAGAGAAGAGAAGAGAAGAGAAGAGAAGAGAAGAGAAGAGAAGAGAAGAGGAGAGCCCTGAAACCTCAGAGCCACACAGTACTTCTACTACATGAAAATTTCTCTCTGAGGAAAAGATAGTTACAGAATAAGGACACACCTCCTCCTTCCCTCCCAATTCCTGCCCCTTTGCTCATGTACTTGAACATTTTTTTCTTGCCATTGATGTTTTGGATAATTTTTATTTTAAGTAAGCATATAAATTTCATTGGGGCATGTTCATATATACATGGCATTATATTTTGTTTTTATTAATCTCCTTCCTCTATTGCCATCCTCCATGCCTCCTGCTCTTCATTACTCAATCCTTACAATCTTTATCTTGGGAACTTACAGGTTCAAACACGAAAAATATTCTATGTATTTGTAAAATTAGCATCTAAAGTTAAAACATCTGATAATCACACCTGTACTTCAGTTTTGGGGGTGGTGGAGAAATGCACATAGAGTTTGTGTAGGTGGGTACATGTGTGTTTGCAGGTGCATGTGCTTGCCTGAGGTTGGCACTGGAGATCTTTTTAGATCTCTCCACCTTACATATTTGAAACAGTCTCTTGCAAAACCTGAAGCTTATCAATTTGGCAAGGCTGCCTGACTAATGATTTCTAGGAATCTGCCTATATCTACCACATAACTCCCAGCACTGGAGCTTTTGGATGCCTGGATTTTACATGGGTGCTGAGGATCTGAACTCAAGATGTCACATTTGTGTGACAGGCACCTTGCTGGCTGAGCCATCTCCCCATCCCTATACTAGCATTTTAAGTGATCTCATCTTGAACAGTCATACTATGTCATTGTAGCTGGAGAGCATCTCTCCAGCTCCCGCCAAGCCCAGGCAGTTCTGCAACCCACTTATAAAATAAACACACAGACGCTTATATTATTTAAACTGTTTGGCCTAATGGCTCAGGCTTCTAACTATCTAGTTCTTACATCTTAAATTAACCCATTTCTATAAATCTATACCTTGCCACATGGCTCGTGGCTTACCAGTATCTTACATGTTGGTACTCATGGCGGCGGCTGGCAGCGTCTCCTGACTCAGCCTTCCTGTTCCCAGAATTCTCTTCTCTGCTTGTCCCACCTATACTTCCTGCCTGGCTACTAGCCAATCAGCATTTTATTTATACAGAGCAATATCCACATGTTCATAAAGAAATTTTCATACAGAGTATAAACATGTTACTGACTCCAATGAATCCTATTACTTTCTATTATTTAACTATCTCAATAAGAAGACTTATTTCTTGTTTTTGTTCATTATCCATAAACAAATCCCCATATTGACCTAAAAGGTTATTATCTTACTACTACTTCAATTTATAATTTCATTAAATAATTTCCCCAATTGAATACCAAGTCAACGATCTGAAAACAAAATTTTATAGTAACCTAGGAGATAATATTGGGCATAGAGAAGACCTGAGATTTAGAAGCTGTGTGATTTTAATCAGGACATCATTCTAGAGAACGAACAGACTATCCTCCTTGCAAAGCCAGAATGTTTAAATCTATGCCCTCAGGTACTAACGTTGGCTAACATCATGAGAACTCTAATAAGAAGATGGGCATCCACTTCAAATTAAATCACCCTAATCAAATTAAATTTGTTCCAACTTCAGCAATGGAAATAACTTCAGGGGCATCTGAGTCACAAAACATTTAACACCTTTTCTTCTAATTTCATAACAATAAAAGCTTTTGTTTTGACTCTTTAAAAGACTGTTGAATAGCATTTTGGGGTTCACAACATATATCCTCTCACCCCTCCTTAGTCCTCCACTATCAACACCTCCAGGAGAATGGTACAGCTAACACATCACCATCAAGGGCCATTGTTTGCATTAAGATTCATTTTTGGTGGTGTGCACTTTATGAGGTTGGACAAGTGTCTAAGGACCTGCTTCTAGCATGATCGTGGATACAAAGCACACTTGAAATCAGTCCTGTTCTGCATACTCATCCATCTCCCATATCCTAATCCCTGGCAACCACGGACGGTTTTCTCCATCTTTACAAATTGTACATTTTCCAATATCTTATAACTGTCATCAAAGAGTATGGCTTCACATTGGCTTCTTTCTTTCTCTTCTATTTTAAGTCATTGTTTTTCAAAGGAAATTTGATTTTGAACAGTCCTCTGGGTAAGTACAAGTTTCTGTTAAAACAAACATCAAAAAAAATTATACTAAATAGGGGATAATATCGGTGAGATGCCGACTAGAGATGCCTGGAGTACTTCTCTCCACGAAAGTTAACAAAAGGGAACAACTGCTCTACCACTGGAATGTTTGGGGTAGGGCACCCATGCAGCAGGGTAGGAATCTCACTGACTGACTCCTTATAAATAAAAGACGTAAGCACACAGCACTCACCATCTCTTCTCTCCAATCGAAGTCAGCCCTGAAGAAAGACCAGCTTTTACAGTGAGGAATAAAAAGCAAGACATGCCCAGAAACCTTCATTAACATCAAGGACATCTGAAGTATTTCCTGCTGAAGGAACCTGCAACTTCACAGACATAGAACCCAGCACTGGGTGCTGCTGAACTCTACATTGTGACATTACCCTAATAAATGAGTCCTGCCCACATTATTCCTGCCTTGTTCAGGTCCTGCTGCACATCTGGACACTTTACCCATCTAGCATCCTATGAAACCACTAACCACCCATGACAGAGTAGGAAGCCTGTGCTGAGCAGGGTGAACTCGCAGGACTTTAGGTTAGATAAACCCATCTACCTTTCACAAACCACAGGAAGTTCTTGAGTGAACTTGCCCACTTTGTAGGAACTCCTACACTCCTAGAGCCCCAGGAAGCCACCAGATAATCCAACATTAGGGACTTGGGCTTTCTTGGATCATGAAAGATGTTAGGTGGCATCTGCCACTCATCATTGGACCCAGAGTATCTGTGAAGCCTTGACTGTGCAACTCAATGTACCCAGGCCATGAGAAAACATGTGTGATTCCCATGGATGTTGAAAAGGATCTCTTCCAGGTCTTTGAAACAGTCTGGCCCCAAAATGTCCTTTTCTTCTAGTTTTATCACTGTTATTGTGATAAAGTACCCTATAAGAAGAAACTTAGGGAAAAATTATTTGGCTTACAATTCCAGGTTATAATGAATTATTGTGGCAAAGTCAATGCAGAAGTTTTAAGTACTGTGTCCACATTCAAGAGGAGAGAGAGAATAAGCACATGAATTAGCTTACTTGATCTCAGCTTCCTTTCTCCTCTATTGACTTGTTGAGGACCTACCTCCTAAGGAATGGTGTCACCATACTAGGCTGGGTCTCCTACAGCAATTAACAATCAAGACAATCCCCCATAGACATGTCCATGGGCCTAGCTGATTTAGTTAATACCTCATTAAGACTCTCTTCCTAGGTGATTCTAAGTTGTGCCAATTAAACAGTTTAAATTAACCAGCATATCAGCAGACACTGACAAGTACTCTTTCCTCACTTGCAAACATACTGCCACACACCTACCTGGGCTTCTGGGGCAGCCCCTCCCTTACACAATCACGACAATCTGAAAGGAACCCCATACTTATAATCATGCATGCCATACCCATAAAACTGCCTCAGAGAACTACAGCTCAGTTGTCTAAGTCCCTGAGATAGCCAGAGGTATTGCTGACATTGATCACAGCAGAAGCTACATGTACAGTATGCTACTATGCCTTACTCTAGGACACAACTCCAGGAAAAGTTCTTTTTCTATAAAAACATACTTTGTAAATTTATATAGGTGACTGATCTACCAGTTATACAGTGGCAATGTAGGGACATCAGAAACATGGAAAATCAAGGTAGCATGATGACAATAAGTAAGCATAATAACTGTAGCAAAGATATAAAGCATCAGCAAGACACCAGGAAATACAGACTATGCATAACATTTGAGAATATGATCGATGATCGAAGGAAAAGTTAGCAAAGACAGAGATCATAAAAAAGACCCAAACAGAAACTTCATAACCCACTCAATAAATAAAATAAAAATACATTTAAAAGCCTCACTAACAGACTAAATCAATTAGATGAAAGGATTTTGAGCTTAAAAAAAATCTCTTGAAATAATCTAGTCAAACAAAAACCAAAGAAGAAAGAAAAGATGAGAATGAAGAAAGCCTATGATAATTGTGGGGCATCTTCAGGTAAGCAAAGGTTTGCATTATAACTGTCTCACAAGAATAGGGAGGCATAAACCTATTTAAAAATAGCTTAAAAGGCATAAATACTGGAAAACAGATGGACATTAGGACAAATAATTACAAAGATGTATGAAGAAAAGAAAAGTTCTCTCCAAGACATATTATAGTAAAAAAAAAAAAAAGACAACTGACTATAAAAACAATAAAAATGTAAAATCACATGTAAGAAGATCCTCATTATATTGACATCATATTTCTCAACAGAAACTAGGGTAGGCTAGAATAGAATGATGCACCCAAATTCTGAAAGGAGAAAGCTGTAGTCAAGAATATTATACCCAGGAAAACTATCCTTCAGAAATGAAGATGAGATAAAGCCTTTCAGAGACAAGAAAAATCCAAGAAAACAACAGACCAGTTTACAAGAAATGTTTTAGGAAATTCTACACCGAAAGAAAATGGACATTAACTCCCATCATAAAAACACACAAAACTATAAAACTCAATACTAGGGGAAATACATAAAATAGAAAAAAATCAGATCTTACTGGTACAGAAAACTATAAGAATAAACGAGAGAGATATACAAAGCTTGCATAGAACAACATCTTTACAGGATTATCTCATTACTTATCAGTAATAACTTGGAATACTGGCCAACTGAATTCTCTAAAATTTTAGAAGGCTTGAGTAGAGGAAAAAAGCAGACCCAGTGAGATGCTGAAAAGAAGAAACTAAATCATTTTATTAATAAAAACACACACTAACTAATGTAAAAGAATAGTAAAAGAAATTCCAGGCTGAGGAGACAGCTCAGGGGGTAAAGTTCTATGCACATGCACAGAACCTGAGTTTGTTCCCCAGCATTCATTAAGAATCAGACATGGTGTCTTGTGCCTATAAACCCTAGCACTGGGAGACTGAAGCAGAAAGAATGTGAGGACTCAATGGCCAAATGCTCTAGCCAGTTGGTGAGTTCCAGGTTCAGTGATAGACCATGTATCAAAAACATAAGGTAAACAGGTGTAGAGAAAGACACTCAATATCAAACTCTGGCCTCCACATGTTCACACACACACACACACACACACACACACACACACACACACACACACACGGAGGGGGGGAGGAAGAAATAGATTTCACAACAACAACAACAGCAACAAAACATCCAGGAGCCATTATATCAGATTAAAAATGGAATAAGTCATAAACTATAATCAGAGACAAGGAAGATGAGTATATAATAAGGGGATCAATTTAATAAAAGGAAATAGAGACAATAACTATATCATGATAAAGTGATTGGTTCAAAAATAGTGAATAGCAACCATAAAAATACATGCAAACAGTTAGATGTAAATTAAATACCACCAGTATTATAATACTTGGGGGTATCGATACTTCACTTTTGACATTCAGATAAAAAAAATGATCAAAGAAATGTCGAAGCTAAATTATGTTTTAGACCTCATGGAGCTAACCAAAATACTCAAGGATAAACATTTTGCCCATCAGTCCATGGGCTACATTGCTTTGAGCATTATATTCCAAGTCCCTAATATCTAACTAAACTCTGAACATCCAATGGTTTTTCCAGCCCAAAGCTCTAAAATTCCTCATGATTCTCCCACAAACCCACATGGCCAGGTCTGTTACCGCAACATACCATGTCCTCTCTTGCTTTCTGTAAATAAATAAAACACAGACCAAGCACAGCTTCAAAGGAAGCTCAAGACAGGAACCTGGAGGTCCACGAAGGACCACTGCTTACTGGCTTTCTTTCAATGGCTTGCTCAGTTTGTTTTCTTATACTTGTCAAGTATATACACCTTCCCAGGAGTGACACAATGCACAGTGCAGTGGACAGTTCCACATCAATCATTAATCAATAAGATGTCCCAAAAACATGTCCACAGGTCAACTTGATGGAGGAAATTCCTCAGCCAAGGATCCTTTTTGCCAAGTGACTCTAATGTGTGTCAAGTTGACAAAAAAACTAACCAGAATAGTACTTTAAACCATGAAACAAGGTTCAACAACTCCAAAAGTCAAAAATCGTACCATGGATCTTTTTTGACCACATGGAGTGAAACTGGACATCAACAAAGGAAACTCTAGAAATTGTATAAGTACACAGTATTTGAAAAATGGCCCCAAACCTTGATAGCTATATAAGATGAAGAGCCTGAAAGATTGTCTTCAGTTCATGCCTCATAATTTCCCTATGGCCTCTAAACTCAGGGCATGAGTTTCTCCTCTTCGTGAGTTCTGTTTAGTGAATCTTGATAAATGCTTTTTGGATGGTCTTTACCACCTAAAGTAATTGCAGTGAATATGCTCATAATGCCTGGCTTCTTTCACATGGGGATCTATTTCCAGAAAGTACTTTAAGAGGGACAGAAAAAACAATGGGCCCTTAACTACAATCCAATTATCCTTGTGGGACTTAAAAAGAATCCAGAGTGAATAATTCTTCTCATGGCTATACAGACAGTGTCTGAACATGCACTAATTAATGAAGCCACTATTTAGTAGTTACTGTATCACTTGAGATTTCCCTGTGACTTTCTTAACTATAGAATTTGATTTATTTTGCCACTCTGAGACTAAAATAGACCATTTATGTGATTAATCATCTCTTCATATATAAATCACCAGGCTTTCTCAAAATGGTCTCATAAGTAGAAAAAACATAAACAGAATATATAAAAGGATCCTTCTCTGGGAGAACTCAATATGGAAACTTTTTTTTCACTATCCTGTTTCGAAAAATGGAAAGTTTACTTCCAAAATGACTCCTTTGGCAAGCCTCAGAACCATATTTTCCAAGATTTGCTTTTTTATTCAAGCATAACATACACATATACTTTAAAATATACAAGGTCTAAATATACAGATGTACATATTTTTTATAAAGCAATCACACCTGTGTGCAAATGCACATCATTAATAGAAACTACATTCTGCACCCAACACAATTTAAATAAGAATGCTCAATTTGGATTTTATTTTGAACATAATTAGTATGATTTATCTTTATTGTTACTTGTCCAGAAATTGATTATTTTTCACATGGTACTACACTGTACTGTGGGGATACATTGCGGTTTATTTATTCTAGTTTTGATTGGCACAAGTTATTTCTAGTGGGATATTTTGAATCGTATCGTGAGTGTTCTGAATCATATGTCTTTCTAATACTGATTTATGGAAGAATTCATATACATAAGGAAAATAAACCTATTGTAAAAGTATGTGCTCATGCCTTCTTAATTCCATGACTTTTTTATGCTCTTAACAGTGATTTTTTTAGTGACCAATAGGTGATCATTTTAGCAAAGTCCAATATGTCACATGCTTTCAGGTTTTTCTTAATGTTTCATGTGCTGTTTAAGAAACCATTACCCATTCCTAAAAATCATGCTGATACTCTCTCATTTTAACATTAAGAGTCTGTTATTTTGTGTTGGTAAAGTTATTTTATTGTAAAGCAGATGTATAGATGAATCTATTTCTGTAGTCCTTGCTTTATATTTATTCTTAGTTATATACTGTCCTGATTACCATAATTTTAAAATAAATATTTCTACCTAGAAATTCAGTTTCAACTTTTGTTTTTCATCTTCAATTTTTCTTGGATATTCTTGATCATCTGCATTCTTTTCATTCATTTATTTATCCTTACTTTTTTTTACTCACTGCATTTTCACATGAGTTTTAGAATCGCTTCATCAATTTTTCTCAAAGTATCTTGATAGAATTTTATTGAAATTGTCTTAAATCTGTGTGTCAATTTAGAGGAAGCTTACATCTATATAGTATTAATCTCTTCTAACTGGTTCTGTTATATATTTCTGTATACAAACCACCCTGAGACAGAAACTTAATAATAACCATTTCTTTTCCTGATGAATCTAGGAACTGGCTGAACTCAGCTGGGAAGTTTTCATTCCAATTTTTCATGCATCTATAGTCAGACGCTGGATGAGGCAGAGGCCATTTCCTCAGTGGCTTCTTCATTCATTTGTGTGCTGTCTGGGTTGGACAGACACAAAGAAGCCAGGCCATGAGCAGTTAGGAAAAGCTGTTCATGACACTCTTTCCATCTGCCTGGGTTTGTTTTCTTCATAATGAATTGTGTACATATGTGCACATTAAATATGTAAATCCATATTAAATTATGTAATACTATTAGGAGGGAATCAAACCCGGGACCTCAGCTACATCCCTACCTCCTATTACATGGTTTTTCTGACTTCATTTTCACTTTCTTATTTCTATGGCCTTTGTCTTCAATTTTTATGTGTGTGAGTCTTTTGCCTACATGTATGTATGTGTGCCAGATGTATGCCTGGAGGCCAGAAAGGGACATCAAATCATTTGGAACTGGAGTTACATATGGTTGTGAGCTACTTGTGAGTGCTGGGACTTGAATCCAGGTTTTCTAGGAGAACAGCAAGTGGACTTACCTGATGACCCATATCTCCAGTCCTAATTTAATTTACTTATGCTTTTCTTTGCTGTACAGCTACAGGTGTCTTATATAATTGATCTTTCACTGTTTTGCTTCTTATTTTATACATTATATATATATATATATATATATATGCCTAAAACTTCCACTAAATATTTCATTTCTACATTTTTGTTGTATCACAATTCATTTAACAGTTCCAAGTATTTAAGAATATTTAGAATTTAATAACTTTTTAAATAGCATCACAATAATAAAAGTCAGGGTAGAAATGAGAAAATTTGAACTGCTTTCAGTTGATGTTTTTATTTGGCTTACTGAGTTTTTCACTTCCAACATCATTTTACCTTGTGTGTTCTCCATCAATTCTATATTTACTCTCATATCCTCTATTTACTCCCTCATTTCATTCATCTCTTGAAGTTTGCTCATATCTTCTTTGACTTGCTTGAACACACTTATGATCATTCTTGTTGATTCTTTGTCTGGTAGTTCCTCTAAGTCATGTTCATTAGGTGCAATTATTATGGTATTAGTAATTTTGGGGGCAGGCATGTAGTCTTCATTTTTTATGTTATTTCTGTTTCTGTGCTTGAACTAGCACATCTGGAATTAGTTAGTTGTGTGTGTGTGTGTGTGTGTGTGTGTGTGTGTGTGTGTGTGTTTTCATTTTAATTTTAATTACTCATTTTTCTTTCACTGGTAGCATTTGCAGTAATCAGTAGGGAACTGAGTCCTAGAAGGGTTGAGGTATCTTTTCCTTCTGTGGGACTGGAATTTAAGATCAAAAATTCTATCTCCAGTCTTCCTCTGAGGGTCAGGTATTGTCTTATGTCAGTGTGGGTCCCATACGTGGGTCAGAAGCTTTCCCTATGCCTTGGAAAACTCCCCACATTCTACTTGGTCCTACCCAGAGTCAGATCTGGTACCCACCCTGCTTCCTCAGCTACTACTGCAACTGCTGAGAGTAACTGGGAGTTAATTCTTTCCCCATCCTAAGTCTTCAGCTTTGTCTGAAGCTGTTACCAAGATGTGGAACTCCCCAAACTTCTCCCTGGGTCTACAAAAACCATCAAGGCTGTTAAAGGTTGTGGAAATTCAAACACCACTTTCTCTTCAATTTTTGCTAAATATAGAAAACTAAAAATATTTTTCCTCTTAATTAAAAACATCAACATGTCTATAGCTTTATATTGTTTCTTCTAAGGTATTGTTTCTATCTGAATTAATATGTGTTTGTGTTTCTTTGATATCAAAATTTTCCTTTAGACTCGGTTTTTGTAAATTGAGCTTCTAAACTTCTTGTTGTTAACAAATTCTCAAATATTGTTCCTCTTTAAATATTGCTTCTGACCTTTTTTGCCTCTTCTTGTAGCTACATTAATCATATATATATGTATATATATATATACATTTACATATACTATAGGGATTTAACTGTGTGTAACATATCCCTTTTCTATATTTTATTTTGTTTTCAATCTCTTTTCTATTCAATCTGATGGGGGTTTGTTTTTACTTATCTATGTTCTAATCCAGAGATTCTTCTGCTGTGTATAATCTGTTAAATCTATCAATCAAATTCTTGAGCTTGGCTCTGTTCCTCTCAATGCTAGGTAATCCTTTCCATTCCTTTTTTTTAAAATTCTAGTTCTATGATGATTTTTTAAAATAAATTGTACATATTTTAAAGCCATGTCTTTTAAATTCAACACAGGATTATCTATTTTTCTCTTCCTAGTGACTAGCTTTAATATTTAGTCATGTGATACTGTTTCATGGCATGTCTGATAAATTTATATTGAATACTGTATATATTCTAGATATCAATTCTATACATTGATATATATTATGCATCATAAATGTGTATGTATTATGTAATATAATGTAATATATATTTATTATATCATCTACACGCTGAATAAACCTCCACTTTTTCCCAGTGGACAGATAATGACAAATCACACTGATCTACTTGAGACGTGTCTATTTTCATTTGTAGATGCCACAATATTTCTCCTAGGTATTGGTTTTTCCTGGAGGTTAGTTATTTTGGGAATATGGTCTTGCTTTCTTGAAGAATTCTAAACCTTATTTCTTTCCCTGTGCTTCTACATTTAGTATAGCCAAGAACCGCTTTGATAGAAAATTATGTTACTCTAAAATCCTACTGCCTTCAAGACCTTCAACATTTGTTCTTGTTTTTCTTGGCATTCCTAAACTCCAGAGCTTTTTTCTTCAGCCCCGTGAGACAGATACACAATCTGTATGTGTTTGCCTGTAAATCTGTCCTCCAGTGAGAACTGACCAGCAGCCTGGAAGTAGGGTGGGTCACAACCATAGGCTTCACTTCAATGTAGCTCCTTCATTTATTGTAGTCTTGACAGCCAAACTCTTGGTTGCCTCTATTGCAATCCATAGCCTTTAAGCATTTGTTTGTTTTGCTTTCATGGTTTATCCATATTCTACATCTGTCTTCTATAAGAAGCTTAACTTTGTGAGTTATTCTACCGTGACTGAGAAGCCACTGAAGACAATTTCAATATATTTTCACCTACCACAATTTAGAGAGAAAAGTCATGAACATTGCACATTTAATTATGGAATTTACTTTTAAAATAATTTTAAAATGTGAATTGGTCTAAACTATTAAACATCTTACACACATAAGGGTTTTTGTAAGTACTTTCTTCAATGTTTTGAGCAGTCCCAAAGAAATAGGGATTCTAAAAGAATCTTTGGTGTTAGGAATGATGTGTTTCTTGTCCAGTTTCTATTTCTAGATCTTGTGAAAATTATAGTTCCACCACATATTCAGCACTCAGTATTATGCTAAAACTTTCCAATGCATTACCCCATTTCTTACAATAATTTTTATAGTAAGTGAATCACTGCTCACATTTTAGTAGATAAGAAACTGAGGCACTAACAAGGTTACATGAATTATCTAAGATTTATCACTTAATAAGTAGAAGAAACATGATTTCATTTCATAGACCTGTAGGTGCTATTTAAGATTCAAATAAAATTCAACAAACCTTCCTCTGATAAACAAGAATCCAAGCTTCCCTTTGAATTTGGAGACAGGTTAGTAAAGGATGCACTAACATGTTTTTTTTTTTTTTACTAATGTATGATACTGGTTTAGTCCTACAGATACATAGTAGTGGTATCTACAGGTTATATCCTTGTTTGAGATTTTTTTAACCATGTCTTGGTTAGGGTTTCTATTGCTGTAATAAAATATCATGACCAAAGCAACTCATGAAGGAGAGGGTTTATTTGTCTTAGTCTCTCATATCACTGTTCGTCATTGAAGGAAGTCAGGACAGGAACTCAAACAGGGCAGAAACATGGAGGCAGGAGCTGATGCAGAGACCATGGAGGTGTGCCATGTACTGGCTTGCGCCTCATGGATTGCTCAGCCTGCTTTCTTATACAACACAGGACCACCAGCCTGGGAATAGCACCACCCCCACAGTGAGCTGGACCCTCCCCCCATCAATCACTAATTAAGAAAATGCCATACAATTCAATCTTATGTAGACATTTTCTCATTTGAGGTTCCCTCTTTCCCAGTGATTGTAACTTGTATCAAGTTGACATAAGCTATCACACATCATCTCTTCTCAGAGAATGAATACACCCTCCTTCCTTCATTTCCCCCTGACATTTAATTGGCAGAAGTCATATATGTAGCAGAATTAAGTGAAAATTTGTGATACTGATGAATAAGTAAATATCACAATTTTTGTTTTGTGTGTGTATATGTTTTTGTAGCCCTGGCTATCCAGGAGATTACTATGGAGCCCAGACTCACCTCAAGCTCATGACTATCCTCTTGCCTCAGTCCCCCACACAATGGGACTACAGATACAAGCCACTAAGCCTGCTTATGTATCATAATTTTCAAACAGAAAAAAATATATTAGACTTCCCTGTGCTTAAGAAGTTCAGGAAGTGTTTTTGTCAAATTATAGTCCACCACATGCCCAACTTCGTCTTACTTCCTGAACATTTTTCTTCTTTCTGTTGTCCTCTACTCACACATGCTTGTTTATTCTATGAGGATGCCCTCTCTTTATTTTCTGTCCTACCAACCTAAATCGTAAGATCTCATTACCATTACCTACTCAAGCTAAGATAGCTTTTCCCCATGAGAAATCCTACAGTCTATTATTGTGATTATTTGATGTGCATCTACCATAGATGTTGATATTCAATGGGTTCAGAAGGCAATGGGGAGCGTTAAATGTATTGTCCATGTCATCTTGGATTGTTTGGCTTGATTTGATTTTTTGGGAAAGGTATTTTCTTTTGGGATTGGGGATTCAAATTATATCCGTTCAAATATTAGGATTCTACTGTTGGTTCATTTGTGTGTGGGAAGGAGGTAATCCCATCTTTGCATACTGTTTTGGGTAAAGTTTCCGGTCTCAATTTTGATAAGCCAACACAAGATTTAGAGGCCCAGCCATCACTACTTCTATGACTTCTTACAAAGTCTGGTTCAGTTTTTCAACTGACACCTTTATCTCTTACTTGTTTCCATGGTCTGAACATTTAGTCTATTAATTTCTTTTCAGAATAATATATCAAAACATATTTCCTCTCTTAAACCACAGGCTTTTAAGTAGAAGTTTCCAATAATAAATCTAAGGGAAAAAATGCATACTTATCTCTAAACCACCCTGACAGACTGCTGTAACAAGCTAAACAGTGCAGATGTTTTTCCATTAGGTGTTTGTTTTGAAAGAAGTCTATAAATTCTGCTTTTCTCTTGTAATTTCTGTAATACGGATGTCACATTTTTAGCAAAAGGGCTCCAACACAGCTCTCTTGAAAGAAAATGTGTTATATTTTTATTCCATTTAAGAACCTTTATGTCTCACTCATCCTTTTTTCCCAAATTCTGATCATTTTTAAATTATTTCCAAGTCAATACTTTGGGATATTTTTCATTTTTATTTAGTTATTATTATCCCAAATACATGTGCATGATATGTCTGAGTCAGTTCTCTTCTTCTACTGGTGGTCCTGAAACTTGAACTCATGTCATCAAGCACTTTTACCCACTAAGCCATCTTGAAGGTTCATGTTTTGGGACTTGTGTGTGCTTTATTAGTACACAGTTTCACTAACACTGAACTGAATCTCTTCTCAACATATACACCTAGTCTTTACCATATAGAAATCATTTCACTGATAAGCAATTAAAAAATCATCCTGGCTATGAATTCACAAAATAAGCTTGCCAAAAAAGTTCATTATCATCAAAGTGCAGTTTTCTTCTGTTCCACCATGCCTACGATACTTGTAAATGCCTAGTAGAGTATAAAGGAAAATTAAAATTACCTTAATAACATATCCTAGAAAGTTAAAAACTGCTGTATTGTGTGCATAATGTGATTGTCCCTGAAAGGTGCATGATGGTTAAACACTGGATCACTGGGAGCATGCCATCAGAAGGGCCTAAAAACAATGCCATTCTCTCTGTTCCTGGTTTGAAATGTAATCCATTATTTTCTCCTACCTGGACCATCACCATTGCTTTCTGACAGTTATGTGATGTAACGATCACCAGGACTGAGCCCATGTGAGTACATCTGTCAACCTCAAGAACAGTGATATACGTGATTTTTTTGTAAGTAGTCTGTGCCTAATAGTGACAAAGGTCAGCTAATACAGAAGGTGACTCTGCAGTAAGGCAGACAGAGGAAAGAAGGAGGGATTAAGTATGGTCTTGTTCACTTTCAGATTTATGGGGAGCTTTTGTCTCTTTCTTGTTTCTATCAGGTATCTATCATGCCAAGATTCATTTCTTAATTTTCTATGATAGATTCATTTTAAAATTTGTTCCTCTCTTCTATTTGTAACTCTGAGTGTCCTGAAACTTGGGTACTGACTAATCAGTTAAGTTAAAAGGATTGTTTGAATAAATAAATAAATAAATAAATAAATAAATAATTAATAAATAAATAAATAAATAAATAAATAAATAAATAAAAAACGTTGGGGCATATTTCAGGAACAATATAACCAACATAACCCTGCTTTAGACAACTAAAAATGTAGAAAACAATGGTTATAAAGAACTTATACTCTCTGCCTCCTACTTGTGGATCAAGACGTGAGCTCTCAGCTGTTCCTGCTGCCATGC
>CABHPR010154524.1:19337-41643 GCA_902168415.1 Peromyscus melanophrys | reverse complement strand
ACACACACACACACACACACACACACACACACACACACACACATATTTGTAAAAATTAAAGACCATGAATTTGAGAAAGAGTAAGTGCGAGAGGTATCTTGAGGTATTAGAGAGAGAAAAGTGAAGAGGTAAATGATATCTCTATATTATAATCTAAAAAAGATAATAAAAGAAAACAAATGACCACAAATGATGGAGGATGTAGAGAAAGATAACACAGATTCACTGTTGTTTGGAGTACAAACTGCAGCAATTACTATGAAAATCAGTGTGGAGGTTCCTCAAAAAGCCCGAGATGGACCTACCATTTTGCACAGATATACCACTTTTGGGCTTACTACAGAGATACTTATCCTTCATGTTTTATTGCTGCTTTGCTTCCTCACAGTATTGAGGAAACAGAAACAGCCTAGATATCTGTCAGCTGATAAATTATAATAAAAGTATACTACATATTTAATGGAATTTTATTCATCTATAAAGAGAAGTAAAATTACAAAATTTGCAAGCACATTGATGGATTTTAAAGTAATCATTCTGAGTGAGTTAAACTAGAACCAGAAAGATAAATGGAGCATACTCTATCTGATATGATATCTGGATTTTAAAATATTCAGATATGTATGCTTTTATTGGAGTAACTATACAATTCAAGAAACTAGAAAAGGTACCAAGGAGAGATAGAGCTTAAAAGAGAACAGAAAGTAGACATGCAGGTGAAAAATAAAGCAATGAAGTTGGAATGTTTAAGTGGGGAGATGGAGGAGAGGCAGGACAGAGCAGGAAGTATGGAAAGGGATAACTTACATTTTGCAAACATTTTGGGAAAAAAACATATGAAAACCTGCTATTCAATAGTGGAGAGGGTGTCTGAATTGGCTTACCCCAATAATCAGATGAGTGTATACCCTGTCATCATAGAGTCTCTATCCAGTAACTGATGGAAGCAGATACAGAGATCCACAGCCAAGCACCAGGCCAAACTCCAGGAGTCCAGTCAAAGAGAGAGAAGAGGGATTCTATGAGCAAGGAGCATCAAGATCATGATGGGGAAACCTACAGAGCCAACAAAACCAAGCTGGTGGAAACACATGAACTTTAGACCAACAGTTGTGGAGCCTCCATGGGACAGGACTAGGCCCTCTGCATAAGTGAGACAGTTGTGTAGCTTGATCTGCTTAAGCTCCCCCCCCATCCCGGCAGTAGGATCAGGATCCATCCCTGGTACATGAGCTGGTTTTTTGAATCCTACTACCTATGGTGGGACACCTTGCACAGTCTTGATGCAGAGGAAGGGGCTTGGACCTGCCTCAACTGAATGTACCAGGCTCTACTGATTCCCCAGGGAAGTCTTACCTTATTGGAGGAGGGAATGGGAGTTGGGTTGGGGGAAGGCTGTGGGTTGCAGAAGGAGGAAAGAGAGGGAAATCTGTGGTTGGTATGTAAAATGAATAAAAAAAATTTCTTAATTAAAAAAAGAAAATATTCTTCCCCATGTATAACCACGGAAAGTTGAAGTGTGTCCCTGCATATCACTCCATTTTCTCTTGCTTTATTTAATGTACTGAATAAATGTATAAATGTTTTTAAATATTGAAAAAAGAAAACCTTCTATTTTATAGGCTTCCTAGCACGCGCGCGCGCGCACACACACACACACACACACACACACACACACACACACACACACTTGGCTGTCAAACAGAAATTTCCCTGCCAGGTATGGGTTATCTCCTTTAATGCTCCTGGTCAAGATGGTTTCATTGACACCCAAAATAATAATGGCTATTGTCACTGCTACTGGCCTACCCACCAGAAACTGGTGGTAAGAACTCAGTGCTGAAGACAACATACACTTGTGTCATACAATAATGGAAATGTTCGCACATACCTTTAATGCCAGCACTATATATATATATATATATATATATATATATATATATATATATATGTGTGTGTGTGTGTGTGTGTGTGTGTGTGTGTGTGAAGAAATTATCTGTGGTCTTTTCATGGTACCCAGTCAGGAGTGAATAGATAGAAATTTGTTCATGTATCTCCAGGAAAAATTCACAAAACCCACTGCCAGCTATCAAATCCATCAGAAGGAATCTGGATACTTTCTGACAGGAGAAAACTTAATCCAGTGGCTTTAGTTTATTTATTTATTTATTTATTTATTTTTTCCCAGAAAGGCATTTACCTCACAGAAGGGGATGACCTTAATGATCAATTACATCTGTAGAAAATGAAATCCACCTGGCTCTTAAAAATGTTAATTACACTTATTTATTATTTGTGTGTGTGTGTGTGTGTGTAAGACTTTTTTTTTTGAGACAGGGTTTCTCTGTGTAGTCCTGTCTATTCTGGAACTCAGTTTGTAGACCAGGCTGGCCTCAAACTCACACCACACTCAGCCTTTATTTTTATTCTTAAAGTGATTTTAAAAGCTGTTTAGCAGCCGGGCCATGTAGTCCAGTAGACCAGGCTAGCCTCAAACTCAAAAAGATTCACCTTTTCTGCCCCCCCAAGTGCTGAAATTAAAGGCATGTGACACAACCCAGTCCAAACTCATACTCTGAACCATTTTGCAATGAAAAGCTAACGGTATAGAAGAACGATTTCACTATGTTGCAAAAAAAATTTCATTTCATATGTTTCTTATTAGCATTGTCCAGGTTGGCCACAAAACATAAAAGCTCGAGTTTTTTGTTACGATTGTTACTGTCTCTCTCAGTTCTAAGGAGGTAACAGCCTGTTCTCTTTGCTTTACCCCAGTCTCCTCCTAACTGCCGCGGGCTCACATTCTACACCCCCTTAAATTAGACCAGTAGTCTGGTCTGTACCTCAGCCTCCACTGACACAAAGGCCACTGGAGGATATTGTCTCTCTCTGTGTGGTCACTTGTCAACTTCCAGGATTATGAAGATCCCTCTTAACTGGGGCCAGGCGGTGGTGGTGGCATTTCAATGGACAGTGAGAGGCCCAGGGAGCTGACCCCTCCCTAGGGAGTCCTAGGAAGTCAATGGCTCCTGGAGGGGCAGTGACATTTGCCTCCTCAATGCAACCACCTGTGAGGTGCCCTGGCTCATACCCTCACCAGCGCTCCAGCGAATGACCCCAATGAAACTCAGTCAAAAGAAACAGGAAGACACGGAAGCAGGAGGAGGGGCTCGCTGGGAAGAGGAAGGGGTTAGCAGGAGTGGGGCGGGGATAATGGCAGGTAAACGAGGTGTGCACACACGTGTGACCAAAATACATCATCTCCTAGTAAGTTAGAGGGCTAGACAGAGGGACCTTGGCTGAAAAACCACAACATTCAAGGCCAGCCTGGTCTACATAGCAAGTTCTAGGGCAGCCTGGGCTCCCTAGTGAGACCCTGCCTCCCCCCAAACAAACAAATAAAACTGTCCAACAAAACAACAATAAGCAAGAAAAATCACCCAGTACCATGTACATGTATGAAAATGTCATAATGGAACTTATTATGTAAAATTACTATATGCTAATAAAAACATTAATAAAAAGAAAATGGAAAAAAAATGAAATCCATTTCAAAATGCACATTGTTAGAAGGTAGAAACTCCATAAAACAATAAAAATTAACTAATTTACATTTACAGTAATGGAAATAATTTAAATATTTTTCACACATTGAATTAGTGACAGCTTTTGTTGACAAGAATGTGCAGTTAGGAGAACATTCCTTCTTTGCTGGTGGGAGTGCTGGTGGGAAATAGTGTGGCAGTTCCTCAGGAAGATGGGGGTTATAGATCTACCTCAAGATCCAGCTCTACCACTCTTGGGCATATAGCCAAAGGACAATTCTTTCTACCACAGAGACATTTGCTCAACCATGTTCATCACTGCTCTGTTTATAATAGCTAGAAATCTGAGCCAACCTAGATGTTCTTAAACATAAAAATAAAGAAATGGAGTATTACTCAGCTATTAAAAAAAACTGAAATTTGCAAGTAAATGCATGGCACTAGAAAAAAAATTCATCCTGAGTGAGGTATCCCAGACCCAGAAAAAGAAATATGGTTGTTTTTGCTTATATGTGGATATTAGCTGTTAAGTCAATGATAACCAACTACAATCCACAAAACCACAGAGGTTATATATAGAGTAAGGGACTGGGTGAATGGATAGATCTCCTTAGGAGAGGGAAATAGAATCATTAAGGGCTGGATGATGGTGTTAGAACAGGGAGATCAAGGGGGAGGAGGAGGGGAGACAAAAAGGAGGGAGGGAATATAGAGAGAGACTCCTAAAATTTGAGGGCTAGTATGGAAATCTAATAGAGTAGAAGCTTCCTAAAATATCTACATATTTGAAGGTAATCTAAATGAAATCATCAACTAATGAAGGAGACAAATCCCCAAGTGGGCATCTCTTGTCATCAAGTTAAGCTGCAGTACCAGGAATGTGTTAAATCTAATTGAGTTTTGGCCAAAGGGGTCCCATTGGAATCACCAAACAACCCAGGATGTTGACAAGGCTATATGTTGCTCTCCAAAAACTGAAATCAGGGCCCCATTGCTGAAGAACACACCTACACAATTCATTGAACATGGAGTAGTTGAGGTGGATCCTAGATAGGGCCACCACTCCTGTGTTTTAATGACTTTGTATAGGAAGGTATTCTTCATGCTACCAAAAGAGAAACATAACCAACAAACCAGCCACAAACCCTCTGATTGACAATTGTATCCTGACTCCAAGATATGCTAGGGAGGTGGTACAAAGCTGTGGGAGTAAACCAATATCTGATTTTACTGAAGGTCTACTCTACAAGATAGAACCCATACCCCATACTGCTTAGATGAGCAAGAACCTGAGAATAGATAGCCCAGAGACATGGTATAAAACTAAACACTGCAGATCTGAAAAAAAAAAGTACCAATAAAATGACTTCTAATGATATTGTGATGTAGTCATAGATTAGTGCCTTGCTCAGCCATCATCAGAGAAGCTTCCTCCTGCAGCACAAGGGAACAAATGAGATCCACAGGGAGGCAATGTGCAGAGAGTGAGAGACCTTGGTACACTCTGCCCTAAATGCATGTCTACATCAAATCTTTCTTGTTAGGGCTCAGTGAACTCCGCAGAAGAGGAAGGAGAAAGATTGTAAGATCCAGAGGGGATGGAAGACATCCAGAAAACAAGGCCCTCTAAATCAACATTATCAAAGCTCACATGAACTCACAGAGATTGAGGCAGCATGCACAGGGCCTACTTTGATCTGCATAAGATCCTCTGCATATATATTATGGCTTCCAGTTTAATGTTTTTATGGGATTCCTGAGTGAGCAAATGAGTGGACCTCTGCTTCTTGTACTTTCTCTTAGGCTCTTTTCCTTTTGTTTGTTTGTTTTGTCTAATTTCAATGTATCAGTTTTATTATATTATATTATATTACAATCCCTTAGAAGCCTGTTTGTTTTTTTAATTAGAGACAGAAGAATAGTGGGTCAGGATTGCTAGGGATGTGGGGAAGAACTGGGAGGAGTAGAGGGAGCAGAAACCATTATCCAGATATATTACGTGAACAAAAAACTATTTTCAGTATAAAGAAAAATTATGTTTCTTTCATTCAAGTGGGATACATAGAAATAAGACCATAGATTCATAGGTGTGTTTTCTGTGATGAGGAGAAAATCAGTAATGTGATTTTCTATGATGGAATAATACAAATGTAGTAAGCTTTAATTGACTTCTCACATCCTTTACTTGATCTCTGAACTGACTCTCTGGACCTTTATACCTTGGTCAACAATCAACCAGCACCATCATCTTTATATTCCAGTTACCACCCACTGGTCTTAAACTACAATAGGGGTGGGTGTTGGTCAGTTCATTCCAAATTAACCTCCCTAACACTACCCATTGGGAAAAAGTTACTAGAGTTCAGTGGGAATACTTTTGTTGGCATATTTTGATCCATTTTTATTATAGATGACCTAGTGTTTGCTTTGAATAAAAAAATTACCTTACATTAAGAAATCACAGAGGACGGGAACATATCACTGTCACTGATACTTAAGATGTGTGGGAATGCCTGTCTGTTCTGGCTCTGGGATATTTCCACATTCGTGGGAAGGATATAACAACATCCAGGGTACAGCAGGTTCTCCTTGATAATGTTCAGGTCAGGCTCCTCACCACTTAGATGCTGTTCTCCACTCTTATCTGATTCTTCAGTGACCAATGACAAAGGGTCCACAAACTATCTGGATTCCTTCAAATGTGCTTACACTTCAAATGGCCCTGATGATCAAGGTGATACATTAGGCTTACAACAGTGTGAAGTATTTATAATGAATCTAAATTTATATGCTGAGGAAAACAAAGGTTAGGGTATTGGGTTCAACTTCTTCACTGCTCAAATAGATTTCTGTTTGTTAAAATTTTCTGCAATGACATTGACCACTGCACAGAAGATGATATCTAATATATGAGAAATATGTCAAACAGCTGAGTGGCATAGCACAAAATAGCACTGACATTGTTATAATGCTCCATATCAAGTCTGTGCTTTGTTTTTTTGTCTTTCATCCAATTGTAGCAGACAAAGTAGTCATCATTTTTAGAAAGGCATGGTGATTACCACTGATTCATATTACAGAGAAGTAAGTTGTTGCACAGGCTCCTACTTGCTCAACCAACAAGCTTGTTAACATTGCTGGGGTTCATGTCACTGTCATTCTAGAACTTACATTTGTAGGATTACATATACCTGGCCCCTTAATTTATTTATTGGAATAATGGTAAACATAAGATCCCACATTGGAGAAAAGCTTAATATTCACCAGATGTTCATAATCACTTTTCACTTATATTTTCCCTACAAGGTCAACAAGTTTAAATTCTTTTTTCTTGATACCATTTCACTCAACTGCAAAGCATCTGGTTCTTTCATTGTTTTCTTTTTAACTTCAATACATTTCTTCATTTCTTTGTTTCCTTTATATGTTTGTTTCAGTTGCTAATTCTCATCTCACAGCACAGTTTTTCATCTTGACATTTTGGACATTTTTCTTCCAAGCTTTCAAACATCCTTTTGAACGCTCTTGACCTTAAGTCAGTTGAGCTATTCTAATCCATAAAGCATTCCTGGTTGTTCTGTAGATTATGCCAGGGTTTTGCATTGTGGTCTACTTGCCATTTGGGTGCTAAGGCTCCCTTAGACAGTATTTTAAATAATAATTGACAGTGTCTGAGAAACTCAATCCATATCCAAGGACCTAGAAACAATAATGTTGAGTATAACCAGTAGCATCATTTACAAATGTTTATGATAGTGTATGTACAAGAATGTTCTTGACATGTTTATACACACATGGTATATAGATTTAAAAAAGACATGGAAGTAGAAAGAAAGCTACTTGGAAGAAGAAGGGATGAGCTGAACTGGAAAGGAGAAACCAGAGGGTGATGCAAATTTTATATGATCAAAATACTTTAGAATGTAACGAGGTATCAATATGAAACCACTATTTAGAACATTATATATACATTAATTTTGAAAAAAAACAAAAAGAAAAAATATTATTTATTTGCAGCACTCCCTAAATGGTATTAGCCAAAATATAGACAAGCAATATCATTGATATATCAAAATTAATTTATTCTTATATAAAATAATTTTATCCAATGATATGAATCAGAGCAACTATATAAAAATGAAGGATATATATGCCAGCCCTAGTCTAAAGGGAAAAGAAAAAAAATTCATGCACTGTACTTTTCCATCCATGTAAAATTCAAAATCTGACCAATTTATGCAATTAAAAATACAGATAATGGTTAATGTGAGACAAAAAGTAAAGAATTTAAGGGATTCTGAATTTGAACTTAGTTCTTATCTAAAAGTTTATTATTTCAATATTTATATGATTGAGTTATTTAATTACATCTTCTTTTTTGACATTCTTTTTCTATTTTTTTTAACATGTAGAGTTGTTTGGCCTGAATGAATGTCTCTGCACCATGTTGTGGGTGCTAAGAATCAAACTCAGCTCCTCTATGAGAGTAAGCAGTAGCCATAACTGCTGGGCCATCTCTCCAATCCCTTCCTATTATTACGTCTTTTAAAAACCTTCAGTGTTTACACATAATATTTATGTATTATTTTGGTATTCTTCTCATACTCCAAAAACAAGTTTTATCTTCAAAGTAATAATAAAAAGATAAGTGTGAAATACAGAACTTTTAGCACAAATAGTTCTTAAAATTTTGATAAACCCTTCATCAACAAAAAACAAATTTGTAACACTAACAAGATATGGTGAATATATATATATATATAGTAGGCACAATTTTGTGTAGCTAGAGTTTTCCTGCCTGGCCCACGGTCAGGATAAATCTCTTTCACCTGCCAGTCCCACAGCCGCTCAGACCCAACCAAGTAAACACAGAGACTTATATTGCTTACAAACTGTATGGCCGTGGCAGGCTTCTTGCTAACTGTCCTTATATCTTAAATTAATCCATTTCTATAAATCTATACCTTGCCACATGGCTCGTGGCTTACTGGCATCTTCACATGCTGTTTGTCATAGTGGCGGCTGGCAGTGTCTCCTCAGCCTTCCACTTCCCAGAATTCTCTCCTCCTTGTCCCGACTATACTTCTTCCTGCCTGACCACTGGCCAATCAGTGCTTTATTTATTGACCAATAAGCAACATGTTTGACATACAGACCATCCCACAGCAATTTTGTATCAATTCATTTTAATATTTAGATCAATTCTTTGTCAAAGGAGCTTAACAAATAATTTCCTAAAAATAAATGTCTCAATTAATATATAAATTGTGTACATAATTTAACATTTAATCATAAAATAAATTCTAGAACCAGTTAATTTCAGTTATATTTTTTCAATTTATCTGCATAAAAAATAGTGTCAACATGAACTATTGTTACAGAGAATAAAAATTAAACAACCCTTGTGAATTTATTTTATAAGACAAATTAACTTGATATAAAAATATTTCATGAGTATTACATAAAAATTTTTTTTGTTCTACTGTTGTAACTTAGTGGAATCATATTCATACATTGCAGCCTCAGAGAAGCAAGAAAAAGCCAAACCTCAAATCAATATACAAAAACATAAAGACTTGGGCATAAATTAATGTAATAGGCATGAAAGAATAAATACAAAAAAACAAGGAAACATAATTGATTCATTGAAAATATAAAGATCAACAAATCGTTACACAAACTAACCACAAAGTGAGAGGACATAAATTAACAAAATTAAAAATGAAAGACATTACAACAGACATCAGTGAAACTCAAAAGATCATCAAGGATTAGTGAGAAAAACCTATATGCTAATTAAATAGAAAACTGAAAATAAATAGATAATTTTAGACATACATGGCCTACCAAAATTAAACCAAGCCTATATAAACAATTTAAACTTATATAGCAAGCAAGTAGACTGCAGGAGCAATAAGAATAAACAAATCAACAAAATCAAGACTCCCAATTTATAAACCCAGATACACATACAGAACTAGCACCATTGCTCTTTTACTTATAAAATGTGATGGAAATGAATGGTCCTACAGTTATTAGAAAGCCAAAATTTACTAACAAGACCAGATGGAAGGAAGGAAGGAAGGAAGGAAGGAAGGAAGGAAGGAAGGAAGGAAGGAAGGAAGGAAGGAAGGAAGGAGGCTGATCTTCCTAATAAATCTGGAAAGAATGAAAGTGGAGGAGGGGGCCGGGCGTTGGTGGCGCACGCCTTTAATCCCAGCACTTGGGAGGCAGAACCAGGCGGATCTCTGTGAGTTCGAGGCCAGCCTGGGCTACCAAGTGAGCTCCAGGAAAGGCGCAAAGCTACACAGAGAAACCCTGTCTCGAAAAACCAAAAAAAAAAAAAAAAAAAAGAAAGTGGAGGAGGGACCAGACGACATGAATTCAGTACATACCACGAACCTGTATCAACTGAAATAATGTGATAGCTGGCATAAGCAGACTCATAAGCTAGTGAAACAGAACCGACACTCTAGAAATTCATTGCCAACTTAAATTTTAGAAATGAGCCAAGAAACCACAGTGAGGAGAGGATAGTACATTCGATAACTTTTGTCATTGCTGTGCCCAAAAAATGGAAAAAAAAAAAAAAGAAATTAATGAAGGCATGGTCTGCTGTGACTCAAAGTCTGAGCATATAATTCATTATAGTCAGTAAGTAGTTGTGAAAAATGAAAGTTTGTCTGTGGTAACAGGAGCGTGGGGCACAATCTGAAAGAGAGATGAGATCTGGTACTTAGCTGACTTGCTTCTTGTTTCACTTTTTATTTATTATTTAATTTCAGATGATAGGATGGTGCCAGCTCTATTCAGAATGGATCTTACATTTTCAGTTAAATAACTCTGAAAACATTCTTATAGCTATTCCCAGATAAATTCACATATTCACCACCATAGCTAATAACTTCTAAAATATAAAATTAAACTCAAAATGGGTAAGTTACTTCACTTAATATAGTATTTTTCTATCTCATTGATTTTACTGAAGATTTAGTAATTTCATTTTTTCTTATGGTTGAATAAAATTCCAAAGTGTATGTATACTATATCTTCATTATCATTTATCTGTTGATAGATATGTTGGCTTATTTCTTCCTCTTTTTATTATGAAAAGAAGTACAATAATCACATGTATGTGAGGATCTCTTTAATAGGATGTAGTATTTTGGAGAAATATCTCTCAGAGTGTTATATCTGGGTCATATTGTATTAGTTAAGCACTTATACATGAGAGTGTAAGTATAAAATTCTAGTGATGATACCCTTATGGATGTTTCATTTCATGATATGCCATAAATGGAGTTGTGTCCCTAGACGGTTATACTGATGCTTAAAAATTTACATAGCATCTCTTAAAACATTTCACTATGAATTTATGGTGATACTGCTATAAATCAATGTATTGCTCTACAAGTTATTAAAATGTTTAGACCATGTAATTGCATGCAGTTTATAAATTTGACATATATTGATAGTAAATGACTATTTCACAGTTGGATATATTTGCAACATAATAATCTGTCATTATTTAATTAATTAACTTATTTATTTATTTGTTTGTGTGTATGGGAACATATTTTATAGAACATGTGGCAATCAGAGGTGAATTTTGTGGAGTTGGTTCTCTCCTTCCACCTCTGTGTGGATTCTGGAAATCCAAATGAGTTACCAGGCTTGCACAGCAGACACCTTTACCCACTTAGCCATCTTAATCATCCTATTATATTGTTATTTTAATCTAGTAGTAGTCCTAGATGAAATAAGTCTTAGATTCAATAAATCCTAATACTTATTGAAAAATGTTTACCATAAAACAATATACTGGCCGGGCGTTGGTGGCGCACACCTTTAATCCCAGCACTTGGGATGCAGAGGCATGTGGATCTCTGTGAGTTTGAGGCCATCCTGGGCTACCAAGTGAGCTCCAGGAAAGGTGCAAAGCTACACAGGGAAACCCTGTCTCGAAAAACCAAAAAAAAAAAAAAAAAAACCAAAAAACCCAATATACTATATTACCTTGGCTCCAGCCTTATTATATTCTGTTAACTTGTTTCATTATTTTAAAAGATTCACTTGTGCTGGATTGAACCTCATTATTTTTGTTCATCATGGCCCTAGAAGAGATGATATGCAGGTAGATGATAGATGGCAGAGGAATATAGAGACAATAGATAGACAGATAGACATACAGATAGGCTACAGATATAAACGGTATGCTACACAAATTTGTATGTTTGTCCAACAAGAAAATTTCTCAATTTATTTTTCAGGATGCGTTCTCATAATTCAGTGATACATAACCAAAAGACAAGAAAAATAACTGAATAGTTAACAATAGGACATTGATCTGGGCAATGATTTTTATTTTATATTACAGAAAAAATAGAGACAACAGAAGCAAACAGTGAACAAATACAACCATATTAAACTAATTTTTTTGGCAAAGGAACCAAAAACATTATGAAAAGACATCTAAATAATGAAAAATTTTCTCAATTTCTAACCATATATTTGATAAAGGTTACTACCTATATTCTCAATTTTCCATCACTTTGATAAAATATCAAATGTAATAAACTTATGAGGAAGAATAACATATTTTGGATGATGGTTTCACGGTTTAAGTCCATGTCACTTTGTCCCATTTCTTTGAGCCTACTGCAAGGCCAAGCATCATAGTGGGGAGTACATGGTAGAGCGAGGCTAATCACACCATGATAGCCAAAAAGTAAAACAGACAAGACAAATAAATATTGGCCAAGGCAGCAAAACCTTCTAGGCTGTGCCCTCAGTGGTCTACTTCTTCCTATTAGGCCCCACCTCCTACAAGATCCATCATCTTCCAATTAAATCATCAGTTGGAAAACAAGTCATATAAGCTTTTGGGATTTATTTATGATCTATATACCATACATACCATGTCTTCCCTGTGTAAGAAAGGCACAAGTCCATCACACAATACAAAATGACTGCAATGGTTTTTCAATGCCTGTTTGGATATATTTCAGAAAGAGAATCCCAATGAAATAACTCCATAGATAGTTTTTAGGAAGTCAAGTAATTTAAGGCCTTCCCCTCAGACAAGATTAAGCTTTCAAACAACTTTATGATTCAATATCCTTGAGTCTATGGCAGATGCCATCTAGCCAGTTCTAAAAATGCCCTGGAATCATTTGTTATTGTCCTGATGAATACTACTGGACTTCATTTTAACTGCTCCAATCACAACCATCTTAGTTGCTATTTTAAATGTATTCTCTTTTCTGGAAAACTGTCAAATTTTTGTCTCCCTCTCCATCCTGCTTCTTGTTATTAATACAGTATATTGGACTAAAAACTAACAAAAGCACACTGTGGTTTATTGATATTTCCTAGATAAAGTAGCCCATCACTTTTCTTCTGAGCTTTCCACAGATCTTAAAGAATGGGAGCAATGAAGACAAATCCCTTGTCACAGTGTAACACACATTTCTTCTACTAATAAAGTCTTTAAATATATCTAAAACCTCATGAGCACAGCCTTCTATGTCTATTCTGATCCCAACACTTACCATCTGCTCTCCATTAAAAATCACTGTCTGCTCTAATTTCAGCACTCCAGGATTATGCTTTCCTGCACCTCAGTTTTCTCCAAATCCTTCCAATGAATAAACTAGAAATGCATCTGAACCACATAATCAGTTGTAGTCACAGGCATGACTCCTATTTCGGTATCAGTTTTCTTAGCTTTCTATTTCTGGGACTGTTGCAGTCATTGTTCCATTGCTGTGAAGAGACACCATGACCAAGGCTACTTTTATAAAAGAAAGCATTTCATTGGGGTTTGCTTACAGTTTCAGAGGTTTAGTCCATTATCATCATGGCATGGATCATGGTAGCAGACATGGTGTTGGAGAAATAGCTGAAAATTCTTCATCCTGATCTAAAGGCAGCAGGCCTAGAGAGTTACAATGTCTGGCATGGACTTTTGAAACCTTGGAGCACACCCTCACTGACACACTTCCTCCGAAAAGACTACATATACTTCCTAATCCTTCTAATCTTTTCAAAGAGTTCTACTCCCTGATGACTAAGTATTCAAATATGTGAGTCTAAGGATGCCATTCTTATTTAAACAACCACAGGGACATTTTAAATTAAAAAAAATTGTTCAAAGAATATAAGTAGCTCAAGCAACTTAACATTGAGTAAACAATCCCCATTCAATTAAAAATATTAAATGAGCCCAATCAAAAATTTCATTAGAAATAATATGCAAATGAGCACATGAGGTATGGAAAATATTCAAAGCAAATAGAAAGAAAATGCAAATTAAAACATGGTGAAATGACTTCACACTTCAGTTAGAATGGCTGTTATTAAAATACACCTAAGGCAAAACATAAGAAACAATGGTGTAAATTTGCATCCTTGACTATTTTTGATAGTACTATATATAGTAGCAAAGCTATGAAAAGAAGCAGAGAATTTCCTCAAAAATTAGATACAAAAGGGCTACATCACTGAGCAATCCTACTACTGTGTATCCAAAGGAAAGAAATTTAGCATGTCGAACAAATATCTTTGCCCCTATGATTATTATTGTACCCTTATCCACAATACTAAAGATATGGTGTTTACCTAAGTGTACATCAATGGATGACTTGTTAAAGAAATTGTGATTCATTTACAAAATGAAGTGTTAATTCATAAAAATGATGAATTTCTATTATTTGAAGTTTTAAAACTGGAGCCTTTTATTTTTATCTGTCTCCATGGACAAGAATTGCCAATTAACATTTACGTAAATATATGTTTAATCTACATAAATGCTGGATAACAGACACAGTGCACTACATTTGAAGCAGAGGCAAAATATATAGCCTGATTTAGCAATCATTAAATGGATTTTTATGGTCCCATGGGGACTGTTAGTAAAACATTCCATTGCACAATTTAATAGACTTGACCAGATAACGTCAGGATATTATGATTAGAATATTTAAGCTATTGTAGGCATATTATTATTCAACAGTGTATTTAAAATGCTTTAAATTGTGTTTACAAGTGATGTCAGAAATAATTAATGAAAATATCTCAACATACCTCAATGAGTTCATTAAAAGAAGTACTCTGAAGAATAACATTGTAAAGTAACTATATCAATTCATCATGTGCTCTTCAAAATGTTCATAATAATTCACTTCTTCACTGAATTTTATTTCTCTAATATACTTGGCAACTAGAATACCAAGAATACATCAGCTGATTTCTCTCATTAATGAGTCTGAAACTCACTTCAGTAGACAATATTTCTTGATTCTTTAATGAAAACAAGTAGGACAGTGGTGGCGCACACCTTTAATCCCAGCACTCGGGAAGCAGAGGCAGGCGAATCTTTGTGAGTTCGAGGCCAGCCTGGTCTACAGTGCGAGATCCAGGAAAGGCGCAAAGCTATGCAGAGAAACCCTGTCTCACAAAACCAAAAAAAAAAAAAAAAAAAAAAAGAAAGAAAAAGAAAACAAGTAAGACTTTTGTGGCACAGTCACTGACCAGATGCTAAAACATCATATTCAAATTACAGCCAGGGATGTATGAATTTAGCTCATTGTCATTTTGATCTCTTTAAGGATATTTCATTCTTTTTTAAATTAGATATTATAATGCTCACAGAATAAGAAAAAGAAAAACTGCTGTGTGAACAGCCTAAGGATGCAATGTAGTAGCATATTAGGGGATGAAGGCCTACTTGAATCTTCAATAATGATTCTTACTGTCACTAGCCAGTCATGAATTATGATGTGTGTGTGTGTGTGTGTGTGTGTGTGTGTGTGTGTGTGTGTTTAGCAATGAACAATAGACAGTCATTCACTCTCATCATGTGACCAATTAGGAGACTTTGAATTGACTACTGTCCAATGCATATACACCCTTCTCTGACAAAGGCTAAGAGCACTGCCAGTCAATAGATATAAAGACCAATCTTTAGGTAGTATTTTGGCATCATGTCCATGTAAGAAAAAAAAAGATAAAAAGTGGGGATGGTAGATTTTCCATCATGGAATATGACATCCCCAGCCATGGATTTTAGAATTTTATTCAGTTTTGCTGTACAAAGCACAAATCCCTCCCATCAACTGAGCTTAAAATCAAGGCAAAAAGAAGTTATCCCTTTAATCATCATGCTACAATAGTTCCAGGGAACACATTTGTCTAGTAAGCTGGCTTTGAAGCTCACACAATTCACTGCTTGGTAAGACTGTTGATTATTTATGCCTTTCAACAGCCTGCATACTACTTTCTGGCATTATGATAGCTAGACAGCTAGGAGGAAGCTTTCAGGTTAGTTCTAGTTTGATTTTTCTATGTTCCACATTTAAATACATTGTATCTTCATCAATTGGGTCTCATTATTTATTTCTTGAGAGTTACTGAAAAAAAACAAAAGGCATGAGTCTTTACAGTTTATGGGGCCTAGAGGGCATACCTAACAGCTCCTAAGGAGCATCTCACATCTGGCTATGAGATTTTTATTTAATAATTATGTCTTCTGTGAGCAGCATTATCTACTCACGTATGGGGTTCCAGTATTCACACATTTAAAATGTGGTCATTGATCTTGACCAAATGACTCAATTCCTCTATCTGTCTTCAAATCCTGACATTCTGTCCTTTACAAATACATTCTACTGAGGAGGTTCCCCATGAATTTATTTGAGTTTTCATTTTGTTTCTATAATTATTTGTTTGATTTTTTCATCCATATATCCATATTTCCATTCTATTCTCTTCATCCAATACTATTTTTATACCTTTATTGACTTCCTTAGAAGTTTAGATGTTTATTTTTCTCTTTTGTAACTCAGTTAGTTAATTCATATCTTCATTGAACTGTTGAACATATTTTTGATCATTATTTTGATTTTGATTTCTTTGTTTAGAATTTCCTTTAAGCCATTCTTATCAGGAGTAGCTATGAATCTAAAAATTTTTGGAGAAGACATGTTATCAAGTTTTTAAGTTATTTGTGGTTTTTCACTGAGAACTGTCCAGCAATGATTAAATTGCTGGTATAAGATTGTTCTGTTTTTTTAATTGATTCTTTGGGAATTCCACATCATGCACCCCAGTCCCACTCATCTCCCAGTCCCTCCATATCCACTGCTCACCCTTATAGTGCCCCACAAAGAAAACTAAAAAAGAAATATTAAAAATAAAGATTTAAAAAGAAAATAATAATAATAAATACAATAAAAATAAGAATATCAGTATAATTAAAAACCAAATAATCCAACATTTCACTCCTCCATCTTTGTTGCTTCTCTATCACCCCTTCAATCAGCTTAGTGGCATTGCGAGATGCAGTGTATCATGCAGTATACCCTTTTGTTCAAACAGCTTTACTTGCAAATGTTCATCGCGTAATATGTTGTTGGTCAGGATCAAGGTCTCTGGCTTCTGTTATACTATCAATACTGGACCCTCATGGAAACTCCTTTGCTAGGGATGTCATTCTGTACGCTGTGAATATGTGTGTTGCTCTGATTGGTTGATAAATAAAATGCTGATTGGCCAGTAGCCAACTAGGAATTATAGGCGAGATAAGCAGACAAGGAGAATTCTGGAAAGACAAAGGCTGAGTCAGGAGTCACCAGCCAGACGCAGAGGAAACAAGCTGACTAGGCAGAACTGAGAAATGTTACCAAGTCACATGGCTTAACATAGACAAGAATTATGGGTTAATTTAAGTGTAAGAGCTAGTCAGTAATAAGCCTGAGCTAATGGCCATACAGTTCGTAATTAATATAAGCCTCTGTGTGTTTATTTGGGTCTGAGTGACTGTGGACCAGGCATGACACAGGAAAACTTCCAACTACACCCCTTGGCTATCCTGTTGTTGCCCTGTGTCATAGACAACATGTGCTATATGATTCCAAAGACCAGTCCCTTAACACACTCCAGCAAGTCATATATGGGGTCTATGTTGTGGTGTGCAATCTCAAAGTCCTGGATCTGTACCTGGGCACCTGCTGAGTTGGTCAGTCTGGGCAGCTAGGACCAATCCCGTCAGCTGAGGGTTGGGGATGGGGACAGCTATCTCAGGCCCATGGTGCAGGGTGAGGTCAAATGGAGAAGAATTTCATCACAAAGGTGTAGAAAATATTATCAATGAATTCAATGAAAAAAAATTCCCAAATAGAAAAAGCTGCTCATTTTAATACAAGAGGCACACAGAAAACCAACTGAACAGAAAGAGAGAAGAATATTTTCATCATCATTTGACAGTTAAAAACTAAAATATACAAAACAAAGAGTATTGTAAGCTACAAGAGGGAAAGTCTAAGTCACATATAGAGATGGCTTCACATAATAAGAGCTGATTTTTCAAAGGAAACATCAAAAAGAAAAGTCGTTTGGAACATGGCCTTCATATTGTGAAAGATCTTAACCACCAACTCTGAAAAAACTACCTGTCATAATTAGAGGAAAAAGGAAAAAAAAATGATGATACAATCCGGCTTAAGAAATTTATAGTCACTAAACCAGCTCTACAGTGAATATTGAAATGCTGAAGTCTGAAGTAAAAAATAAACACACGAGTTTAAAATAAAAAACTAAATGAATTTCTAATTATTTACAATTTTATGAACAAGAACACCTTGTTAAATCAACACTCATATGTGAAAAAGAAAAGTGATAGAGAGTTTTGTGAAAGTTTCCAGGGGATTGAGATGTATATTACAGAGGATAGTGGAACTGTTTACACAGACTTTCTTTTAGAAGGAAGAAGTTTAATAAATCTATTGTTTAGCATGCTGACAACTTTTTGTTTGTATGTTTGTTTTTCAGACAAGGTTTCACTATTAGCCTTGGCTTACCTAAATGTATGTAGGCCAGGCTGGCTTTGAATTAATAAAGATCTCTTGTCTGTTCTTGAGGGCTGGGGTGAATACATTTTATAGTATATTGGATTGTTTAAACATTTTGAGAAACTGGATGTAATGTTAAAACAAAAATGAAAATGGTGAAGTAATATACATGTTAATTATTGATACTCACTTATTCCACAATATTAGCATTTTATTCTATAATTCTTATTTGATTCCTTCTTATACTATCTTTCCATTAAAGAACTCACAATAAATTATCATTTTATTGTATTTCATGTATATAGGTATTTTGCCTGCATGTATGTCTGTGCAATACATGTGTTCCGGTGCCCTTGCAGGTCAGTAGAGGACTTCTGATCCTGTGGTACTGGAGTTACTGAGTTTTGTGAGGCACCATGTGAATGCTGGGAATCAATCCTTTGGAAGAACAGCTGCTGCTCTTAAAACCTGAGCCATCAAACCAGCCCCAAATTCTTTAATACATACTTAATTTTTTCCACATATAAATCAATATATGGACCATAGTCATTTTTAATTCTATATTTGATACTTTCTATATTGTATATTTTTATTTATTTGAATCTTAAAGACTTTCTTAATTATGATTTTTTCATGTATGTTTCAAATATCATTAGTTTCAGTAATGAATGCTGAGCTTTAACAATAAAAATTAAAATTATTTTTGGTAAGGTATTATTATGATTAAAATATTATTGCCAAGGTAATGATATAATTTATTCATAATGAATACCAGAGATAATTATTTTCAAATAAAAGTAGACATGTGTCACATTTTTCTTGAATATTATTATACCTCCTTTTTTGGAGATTTGATGGATCTTTGAGAACAATTTACCTAGATTTTGTTTTTTCCTTCTTTGGTTAATTTGGTATATCATAAGCTCAAGTTTCTATGGTAATAATTTGTGTTTAAGGAAAAGACAGTGACATAAGAGTGTTTAATTCTTTTCTACACTTCCATTAATTTTATGCCTTTGCCTAGAGTATCCTTCAATAACACATCATATTTAGGCTGTTGTTGGTTATTGAAATTAATTCTTTTTTTTATTTCTAGGGCTTCAGAAATGGTCCAGTGAAGCTTAATAGAAAGTAGATTATTTTGCTAACCAATTGTGGTGAAAGTTATTTTTTACTGTGTTATTTATCACTTTTCTCAAATTCAAGGAGACAGAAGAATGGCTTAATCATCAAAATCAGGTTATTTATAAGTTAGAAAAATAATATCAATTGGATATAAAATATGTTCAACAATTTTATGTGTATAAGTTTGAGGTTTTATAAAATACACACACATGCATATACACATTATTTAAGTTTAAATCTCAAATTGAGAAAAACAGATTAAAAGTATTTAAACATTCTTTGGAAGGAGGTATAATTCTACTCTAGTAAATACACTGCTCTAATTCTGTATGTTTGCTAATGTCTCCAACTGCTGGATATCTGCATATCAATTTATGGAGTACAATGAGATGTCTTGTTTTCAAATAAACATTAATTTCCTGATATTGTAGTGAAATTTATAAAATGACTAAGAATGAAATGTTGATTTAGAGAGAATATTATATAATTTCTAGTATTACTTGGTTATGATGCAGCAAACTGATATCATTTATATATTAGATAAGAAATTGTGAATTAGTGCCTTATACTTGAAAAATCACTTAAATTGTGGCTGGAATATGAATATTTTAAATGGGATACCAAAAATCATTATCCCAAGTCTCATTGGATTACATAAAAAAGAATTGACTTGCTAATGAAAATAATGATTTCTCAAAATTATCGTAATGGGCTATTGAATTTCTTCAGTGAAAAAGATTTAGCAGGAGATAAAAGACTTAACCTGAACTGAAGATTGTTTTTTTTTCCTTCCTTACCAAGCAAGTTGCTTTGAAGTACTTATTTTGTAAGTACACATCTTATCTCTATGATTTTAGGTACATCACATAATTTCTCAGAGCCCTTGTCTTTATTTGCAAAATAAAGTCAATGATACTATCCCTCTAAGTTTGTTGAATGAATTAAATGAGACATTTCATATTAAATATGCTGTAAACTATAAATCAATAAAAAACTATATTCAAATGAAATAATTTGACTAATTGAAAAAATACTCAATTCTTTGGTTTTTATGTATCTTAGAAACAAATTACATACATAAAATAATTTAACTTAAGTGATTCCTGTGGTAGTTTGATTGTAATTGGCCTTCATAAGCTCTTAGAGAGTGGCATTATTAGGAGGTTTGGCTTTGGTGAAGTAGGTGTGGTCTTGTTCGGAGGAAGTGTGTCTCCTGCAGGGGCGGGCTTTGAGGTCTCAAGAGTCATTCAGTGTGACAGTCAGACCACGTCCTGTTGCCGTATGATCAAGATATAGTCAGCACCATGACTGCCTACATGTTGCCATGCTTCACTCTATGATGATAATGGATTGAACTTCTGAAAATGTAAGTGAACCACCCCAATTGAATGTTTTCTTTTACAAGAGTTGCCATGAGCCGGGCGGTGGTGGCGCACGCTTTTAATCTCAGCACTTGGGAGGCAGAGGCAGGCAGATCTCTGTGAGTTCCAGGCCAGCCTGGGCTACAGAGTGAGTTCCAGGAAAGGCACAAATCTACACAGAGATACCCTGTCTCGAAAAACCAAAAAAAAAAAAAAAGTTGCCATGGTTATTGTATCTCTTCACAGCAATAGAAATCCTAGCTAAGACAATTCCTTTCTATTTGTGAATAGTTTTTTAATGAATATTTATTTACCTAGTTTCACACATATACACATGTACACATATACATGCACACACATACATATATCATAAAAATTGTTTGTATTTAAATATAGGTCCAATAAATTGATTTTCTACTGTAACTTCCTACTTTAGCAAGACTTCACTTTTTTTCTGAAACTAAATAATAATGGATAGATTATATATGCACAATGTGTCCTGCAGAATAAGGCTTTCTCTATAATGAATTTGCAGTGTTAGTATGCATGGGACCTAATTGCCCATTTTTTCACTCATTTCATCTAGCTGCTGGGAATTCCTGAAGGATATCTTACAACTATGTGGGTTGGTACCTCTATAATTATCTCCAAACTCAGCTAATTATCCCCCTGCTCCATTTCCCACAGTGACTATCATATCCACTCCCCTCAACTTCATAAGGTAAACCTTTCAATCATCACATATCAGGCTTCCTACCTTCATAGAAAATAGAAGCAATCAAGGGATTCCTCTGATTTCCTTTCCCTTTATCTTTAATATTATCTTTATCTACTTCCAAAATTAACTGTTTCCCTTCAGTTTCTCCCAATTAACTTGTTGGTTTCCCATACAGTTTATTCTTCCAACAGTTATTGAAAAATATACACAGCATTTTACTCTTTTTTATTTTGTAGCCATTTCTTTTGTTGATTGAAATGAACACTTGCATACACATATGGTAAACATGAAAACCATCTTCAGTTTTAGCGCATAGACAGGACCACTCTTAAAAATTGAAGATTTCCTCTTCAATTACTTATGGTAAAGGGATGTGTCTTCATATTAAAATTATATTTACAAGTGTCTTGTTCTTTTGGTTAACATCTTCACTGAAACAATTTCCTGTTGTACAGTCGTCTGCACTAGAATAATGCACTTTTTGTTTTCCATCAAATGATGTTTGCAGAGAGTAAATTCTCCTGTATTTCCCATTATCTATTCTTTTAAAAACTATTTTGCCTAGCATCCTTCCCAGTAAAACTGTGGATTTCCAGGAGTGCTAATAGTTTTTCTTTGACTTTCCATAGGACATGAGAGACTTTCACCCACCACTTTGTTTTCTCTCTCTCTCTCTCTCTCTCTCTCTCTCTCTCTCTCTCTCTCTCT
>CABHPR010154524.1:0-19327 GCA_902168415.1 Peromyscus melanophrys | reverse complement strand
TCTCTCTCTCTCTCTCTCTCTCTCTCTCTCTCTCTCTCTCTCTCTCTCTCTCTCTCTCTCTCTCTCTCTCTCTCTCTCTCTCTCTCTCTCTCAACTTCCTGCTGCTTTCTGATCAAAATATAGCCAGCACCATGTCTGCCTGCATTCTGCTATGCTCCCCACCATGATGATAAACAAATTAATTTTTTTAAATTAATTGATTAAAATTTTAAGTTAATTAATTTAAAAAATTGTGAACAAGTAGGTCTTTTAAGTTGAAGAAAAGAGATGACAGGATCTAAAGGAACACTGATACCTCTCTCTCTTCCTCTCTCTTTTTTGTTTTTTGGTTTTTGAAACACAGTTTCTCTGTGTAACTGCCCTGACTGTACTGGAACTCACTCTGTAGACCAGACTAGCCTTGAACTCATAGAGATCCACCTGTCTCTGTCTCCCAAGTGCTGGGATGAAAGGCACATGCACCATCATCCAGCAGTCCTGTTATCTTTAAACAATTTCTTGCACTTTCAAACTCATTTTTCTTCTTCTTAGACCAATGTTTCCTCAGCATCAAAATAGAACCCGTCATAAAAAGATTGCTAGGCAAATCTAGGTCCTACTTAAATTACTACTACAAATCTTCCTTTAACAAATGAACATTAAATAAGCGGTGAACACTCTTAACTCTAGTTTGTCTGTAATTGTTTGTTTCTACACTGAATGGAGCTAATGCAAGATGCTCAGCCTTATATCGGAATGTCCATACCTGTGTTCATTTAGATCCTCTCATTCTATGAATTCTTGAACATATTTTTCTTTCTCAATTTAAAATGCTACTATTTCACAATTTCTTTTGTTTAATAAATTTATTTATTCATTTATTTGTGTCCCCTCCTCTTCTCCTCATAGTCCCTCTACCATATGCCACCCTTGTGGTGGTATTTAGTATATGCTCTAACAAATAAAGCTTGCCTGAAGATCAGAGATCATAGCAAGCCATTAGTTAGCCATAGAGGCCAGGCAGTGGTGGCACACACCTTTAATCCCAGCACTTGGGATCTCATGCCTTTGTTCACAGTACTTGAGAGGCACACATGCCTTTAATAACAGCACCAGGGATGTGGAGACAAGAAGTGATATGGTTGGGCAGAGAAAAGTAATGTAAGGTGGGAAGAGATAGGCGCTCAGTCCTTTAGGTTGAGGAACTGGTAAGGTGAGAGGTGACAGTGGCTTTTTCCTTTGTCTCTCTAATCTTTCAGCATTTGCCATGATATCCAGCTCTGGGTTTTTATTAAGACCAATTAGGATTCCTGCTACATCTGGTGTCCAACTTTTGGGGCACAAATTCAAAAAAAAATCAGCTTGCCTGTGGCTTCACAGCCATGGACACAGGCAGGAGCTACACACAGTCAGAGTCACTATCCTGATGGCTAAGGTTTTCCTTTCATTTCACTAAGCCTCTTAGTGGGTCTGGGATTTTTTTAGTTGCAGCCTATCTGCAGAAAACTCCATAAGATTTGGGCTCAAAACACCAAAGAAGTAAGCCGCTTTTACATGTTCCCCCATGCAGAAGGTTGGCTCTTTTGATTTTTCACTTCTGGTGGGTTGTGCACTCTGCAAGGACCCCCTCCTCCAGCTGCTATCACAATAGGTAGCTGCCTTGAAATCTGCTTTGGCTTCTATTGTTCTATGCTGAAGCAGTCAACCTCACATCTGAATCGTCATCATTGGCAGATTTAGTGAGACAATTGGGAGCTCTTGAAGGGAGAAATTAGTTAAAAGATAGTTTTTTCCCACACTAAAAAATGAGAAACATTATTATGATGGAGAGAGTGAGTTCTCTGAATGATTACGTGAGACACAGTTTGAAAATGGAGCAATTAGATGAGAGGATAATTAATTTAGATGGGATTTATGCAATATCAATTATAAATATTATTTTTTGATCATTTTTGTTTTATCATTTAAAAAGTGGGTTAATATGATTGCCAAGATAAAAGATTTAGAAAAACTTGTTAAAACAGATCATAGAGATATTCAGATCCAGACAGAGGAATTTAAATGAGAACCAATCTCAGCATTGCATTATAAGGTTACAGAGAAACAGCCTAAGACTTTCAAAGAGCCAACCTTAATTTATCCTGTAACCCAACAGGAACTACCAAATGATACATATCCCCTAGACTGTGTAAGAGCTGAATGGACTCCTATGCAAATGTTAGATTTGAGGAGATTCAAGGAAATGATAGGCTCATATGGCATGCATTCACCTTTTGTAAAGCATACAGTAAACTTGTGGTCAACTTCTGATAGATTTATCCCTCAAGACTGGAGAGATTTGATTACAACAGTGTTGGATGTTGGTACTCAATTATAGTGGAGGACCTGGTGGAAAAATGACGCTAAGATCATTGAACAGTGAAGTAGGGCTAGAGGTATCGAAATCTCCCAAGACCAACTTCTTGGAGAGGGAGATTATGCTAACATAGAATGGCAATCTCTATATGATGACCATGTCCTAGCTTTATGCTGCATTGCCTTTAATGCTTGGGACAGAACTGAAGAAGTATGAAAGAAAATTAAATCATTTACTAAAGTTATGCAGCACCCAAAAGAAACATTCACTGATTTCTCATGAAGATTGACTTCAGCAGTAAATAGAATGAAACCAAATTCAGAAGTTAAACAAATAATAATTGCATCTCTGGCTTTTGAAGATTCTAGTGTACAATGCAATAGGGTAATTAGGCCATTAAAGGTAATTTCAGTACCCTTAGAGGAATGAACCTGAGATACGATCAATATTGAATCTCATAACCATGATGACACTTAGATAGGAGAGGTGATTTCCAGAGGTTTGAAGAAAAATAGAAATTTCAAGTGTTTCAATTGCAGCAAACAAGGTCAACTAAGAAAGGAATTGTAAACAGGGCATTCCTAGAAACAATGTTTTTTTTTTTCTAAGAATAATCCTAACAGAATGCCCCTCCATTCTGGAATAAGGAGAAGGTATGACAAAGGCAGATATTGGACTAATGAATGTAGATCAACAAGGGACAGACAAGGTAACCCTTTTAGATCAGGAATCATCGGGGGGGGGGGCTCTCACAGGTCCCCATGTCAAATTTGATTCAGTTGTTTCCTGTCACAGTGTGGGAAAGTCCTTCCCAGAGCAATTAAATGACATAATGTGATCTGAGGGCTTCAAAAAGATGATGGGCTCCCATAACAATGGTTTCACATGGACTATGATAATGACACTAAGCTGGCAAACACCACCCCAAGATTGGCTTTGGACTACAAACTGCTCAGGACAATTTCAAGGTGGCTAGCTGAGATGATTCAGCCTCACAGACTACTTTAGCCAGGACTTGAGACAAGTCATGTACTTTCACATTATGCAGAGACTAGAGAACGAATAATACAGCTACCTTGCCCAGGACTTGACAATTAACTGAAATTTTTCTTTTCAGGTTCCCCTAAAGATGTGGTCATCCCCAAACAGCAGGAAGTAAACTTAAGAACACAATGTCCACATTGCAAAGAGGTATGGTGTGTGGTTTTTGGTCTTTCATGGGTTTATAGGTATTTGTCATTGTTTAGGGAGGTTGCTTACAAGTTGTTATTGTTAATGGTCAGGAAAAAGGCTGAACAAAGGAAATTAGACTCAACATTATTGTTTTGAAAAGAAAAAGAGGATATAGATAGGATAGGATAAAAGGGTATATTATTGAATATACTTTTAAAAAGCAACTACTTGTTTTAAATATTTTACATTGATATGGATCTTTGTATATTGATAAAAAGTAGATTATTTTGTTAGAACATACTGTACATACATTTCTAATCTTGTTGAAGGTATTGTACCTATACAGCTCATTATAAAATGAAATATTAATTTATAGTCCTTGAAACTTATTACAAATTAATTGGAATATAAAGAAATGAAGGTTAGTAGTTAGTCACTAAAATCAAACTTGTAGTCATGTTAGGTATCTGTTCAAGTCATGTTAGGTATATATTTCAAACAGATATATATTTTAGATAGGCAGGTTGTCTTCATGTTCTTCAGAGATCTACAGAGTATGGCATTTATGATGTTTTAATAACATAAGTTCTTTTTTTATGACAATGAGAAATGTCTGCTCCTGGCAGCACTAATCTACTTCAGAGAAGATGATGGGTATCCAAGAAACTCCATATGGAGTTTACTTTCTTTATGACAGAAGTTATCCACTGGGCAAGAAAATAGCCTTGCCTCAATTGCTGGTAGTATGCTGTCCAAATGGCACAGGTAGGACACAAAAGAAAGGACTGCTGAACTTTGCCAAGACAAGGTAGGATAGCCCTTCAGAAAGTCCTGCTTCACAGATCAGTCTGTCAGATATGCTAGGCAGGCAGACCAAAGATGGATGCCCAAAATTGCAGAGGAAGCTTGGTTGACTCTTCAGGCAGCCAGCTGTTTCTGTCATGTCTCACAATTTTTTGAAGTTGCTTGCTTGCACTTCCTGCTTACTCAGTTAATATTATTTCCTTCTTGGGTCTCTGGACTTGAAGACTAGATAGTTATAGTAACAAATTCAGAAAATAAATTCACTAAAGTGGTATAAAGTTTGAGAGTCATCAAAAGATAGTTTTCAGTTGATAATATAAGTTAGGATAGAAAGTGAATTAGGTACAACACTTTGAATTCACCAAAATAGGATAAATAATGGAGTGTTTTATCTGAATTTGTCAAGTGTTAATGGACTAAATTGATGTAATCATTACCTGTATATATTATATATAGCTATTGTACTTATTGTATATCATTTTTCTTATATTAATAGCCTTTTTAAATTTTAGATAAAAAGCAGAAATGTGGTGATATTTTGTGTATACTCTAACAAATAAAGCTTGCCTGAAGATCAGAGGGCAAAGCCAGCCACTAGTTAGCCATGGAGGCCAGGCAGTGGTGGCACAAAACTTTAATCCTAGAACTTGGGATCTCATGCCTTTGCTCCCAGTACTTCGGAGGCAGACACTCCTTTAATACCAACACCAGGATGTTGAGACAGGAAGTGATATGGCTGGGTGGAGAAAAGGAATATAAGGTTGAAGGAGATAGGAGCTCAGTCCTTTAGGCTGAGGAGATGGTGAGGTGAGAAGTGTCTGTGGCTAGTTCTTTTTTCTCTTTGAACTTTCAGCATTTACCCTGATATAAGACCAATTAGGATTTGTACTATACCCCTTCTGTTCTACTCCTCCTCCATTTGTGTTTAGGAAAGGGCATGTGCCTCATGAGTATTAACGAAACATGGCATATCAAGTTGCAGTAAGACCAAGCATCTCCCCATGTTTAAAGACTGCATGGGATTGACCAAGGTTCTTTGCATATGTAATACAGTTGTATATAGCTTGGTCCTCTTGCGAGACCCTGTATATGGAGTAGGATCCCAATGTATGGTGTGCAAAAGTCAGCTAAAGATGATTTTTTGTTTTATGTTTGAGTAAGTAAAAGGCATCTGTCAACTTTATATGTCCATTTGGACTGTATAATCAAACTAATAGACACCTCTATCCATGCTATATGAAAGGATGGCATATAATAATAAGTCATGAGGATAATGTAGCCAACAAGATTTATTATGTCTTATCGCATCTCACAGCTGTTCCCATGTCAAGGGATCAGCTTACACATCACCTATCCTGTAGTCTTTTTTGGCTTCCTCTCTCAGGTCTGTAGCCAAGACACTCAGGAGGTCTTCCTTGGTCAAATCAGATCATTATTAATCTGGAAGGAATTCACAACCTTTCGTTTTTTCTGGAAACAAAGCATAACCTCTCCCCCAATGCAACAGATTGTCTGACTTCCATTTTGAAGTTAAGACATTTTTTTTTTTTTTGGTGTTTGGAGACAGGGTTTCCCTGTGTAGCTTTGCGCCTTTCCTGGAACTTGCTTTGTAGACCAGGCTGGCCTTGAACTCACAGAGATCCGCCTGGCTCTGCCTCCCAAGTGCTGGGATTAAGGGCATGTGCCACCACCCCCGGCGAAGTTAAGACATTTTTAAAGTATATAAGTTGGTTTAATTTAGTAGATTCCATAATCCAATGTCTCTCAGCAGCTATTGTGTTTTGTATGTTAGCATTTAAAAAATTCAAAGTTAACAAGACACCATATAGGATCCATACTCTCAGGGTATTTTCAATTCTTATATGGTTTAATTCTTTATCATTTTACTCTCTAAGATTTTATTATTTTTAAAATATTTTTTCTATGACTGTCTATACCCATTTTTCCTTTAAACCTACACACATTGTTAAACATACTGTAACATGTTTAGAGGTTTTTTTTTTTTTTCATCTGAACTTGCTTTATTGCATACCTGTATCCTTTTCTGTCTGCATGAACAAAACCTTAAACCTGGCATATGGCTTTGCTCATGGTACACTAGTGGCTCGAACATACAGGAAGCTGCATTTTGCTCCATTTTTGTTTGTTTAGAATTTTTTTGAAGTTTTCTCAGGTCTTATGTGGATATGCATGGTGGACATTGAGCATCATTTGTAACAAGTCTTATTTGTACTTCATGCCACCTCCCAAATAATCATATGGAGACTTCTTATTAATTATAAAAAGCCTGTCCAGTAGCTTAGGCTTATTTTTTAACTAGATCTTATAACAAATTAAGCCATATCTTTAAAGACATTCTTTTATATGGCTCAGTTACCTTTACTGTGTAATGGCCACGACACTCCCTCTCTGTCTGTCTGGCAACTCCACCTTCCTTCTTCCCAGAGCTCTCTCTGTCCCCAGAAGTCTGGCCTAACCTCTCTTCCTGCTTAGTTACTGACCATTCAGCTTTTTATTAAACTAATCAAAAGAAGCTTTGGTGAAGACACATCTTCACAAAGTACAGAAAGATTACTCTACAAAAAAGGATGGCAAAGCACACCAAAATGACTTTAAAACAAACTTTATGAAGTTGATAGAGGTTCTTAAAGAGGAAATGAAAAAAGTCCTTAAATAAATCAAGGAAAAAAACCAAACAAAAATTGGAGTAAATCAATAAATCTGTTAACAAATGCCAAGACAGAGAAGAAAGAACAAACAAATATGTGAAGGAAATAGTTCAAGAACTTAAAATGGAAATAGAAACAATAAAGAAAACACAAACTGAGGGAATCCTGGAAATGGAAAATCTGGGTAAGTGAACAGGAACAGATGCAAACATCACCAACAGAATACAAGAGATGGAAAAGATAATCTCAGGCATTTAAGATACTATAGAAGAAATATTCATCAGTCAAAAAAATGTTATATCTAAAAAATTCCTAACAATATACATCCAGGAAATCTGGAACATTATGAAAAGACCAAATATAAGAATAATAGTAATAGAAGACAGAGAAGAATCCTAGGTCAAAGGCCCAGAAAATATATTCAACAAAATCATAGAAGAAAAATTTCCCAGCCAAAAGAAGGATGTACCTATAAAGGCACAAGAAGCTTTTAAGAACCTCAAAGAGATTGGACAAGAAAAAAAAAACAGTGCCATTGCCATATAATAATCAAAACACTAAATATACAGAGTGAAGAAAGAATATTAAAAACTGCAATGAAAAAAGACCTAGTAACATAGATAGGCAGACATATTAGAATCACACCCAACTTCTCGTCAGAGACTATAAATGCCAGAAGGGCCCTATCTTAGTTAGGGTTTCTATTGCTGTGAGAGACACCAGGACCATGGCAACTCTTATAAAGGAAAACATTAATTGATGTAACAGCTTACAGTTCAGAGATTTAGTCCATTATCATCATGGCAGGAAGTATGAAGGCTGGGAGTAGGGTTGCCTGTAGGCAGCCATGGTGCTGGAGAACTCTACATCTTGATCCAAAGGCAACAGGAAGGGAACTCAGACACTGGGTATGGCTTGAGTATATAATAGACCTCAAAGCCCACCTCCACAGTGACACACTTCCAAATAACCACATTCCACTCCCTGGCCCCCAAAGGCTTATAGTCATATCATAACGCAAAAAATGCATTAAGTCCAACTTCAAAAATTTCCATAGTATTTCACAGTTCCAACAATGTTTAAAAGTTCAAAGTCTCTTCTGAGATCCTCTCAATCTCTTAACTGTAGCCTGTGGTTGAAATATTGTGCACCCCAATAAACTTATATGGGGGTCAGAGAACAGAACAGCCACTATATCAGTCATTTGAGTTATGGATATTGTAATTGTTTACGATGGTTGGTTAAAAGTTGTTAATTGAAAATGGTCAACAAAAAAGAAAAAGAAAAAAGAGGATATAGATAAGAGGTAGATTATTGAATCTACTCTGAAAAAAGATAGAAATAATAGAATAAAAGGGTAGATTATTGAATATACTCTGAAAAGAAAAAAAGGAATATATAGAAATAATAAGATAATAGGTAATTTTTAAAAAAAGATATAGAAATAAAAGGATAAAACAATAGATTTTTGAATCTACTCAGAAAAGGAAAAAGAGAATATGGATATAGTAAGATAAAAAGATAGATTATTGAATCTACTTTTAAAAATGAACTACTTGTTTTAATTAGGATAAGAAATGATTTTTTTGTCGGAATTTTTCAAATTTTAATGGACTGGATATTGTTAATCTAAATAATGGAGTTTTTGTCTGAATCTGTCAAATGTGAAGGGACTAGATATTGTTAATGTAATTCTTGACTCTATGTATTGTATATACTTACTGTATATACTTTTTCTTATATTTTTATAACTTTCTTTATTAAAAAAAGGGGGAAATGTGGTTGATATATCATGCACCCCAATAAAATTATCTGGCGGTCAGAGAACAGAACAGTCACTATGTTAAACGTAGATTTAGGCAGTGGTAGCACACACCTTTAATTCTAGCATTCAGGAGGCAGAGATCCATCTGGATCTCTGTGAGTTCAAAGCCACACTAGAATCAGCCAGACAAAGTGACACATGCCTTTAATCCCAGGAAGTGACGGCAGGAAGCAGAAAGGTATATAAACCATTAGGACCAGGAACTAGAGCCTTTTTAAGCTTTTAGCTTTTGAGCAGCAATTCAGCTGAGATCCATTCAGGTGAGAACTCAGAAGCTTTCAGTTTGAGGAAACAAAATCAGCTGAGGAATTTGGTGAGGTGAGATTGGCTGGCTTGTTCCGTTTCTCTGATCTTTCAGCGTTCACCCCAATACCTGGCTCCAGATTTGTTTTTATTAATAAGACCTTTTAAGATTCGTGCTACAGTAGCCCCCTATAAAAATAAAAAAAAATCACATACTTCCAACATATAATGGCACAGGATAAAGATTGCCATTTCAAAACATAAGGAAGGGAGCATAATGATGAAATACTAGACAAAGCAAGACCAAAAACCAGCTGGGCAAACTACAAACTCTACTTTTGAATTTTGAATTGCTAGATGAGGTTTTACTAGAAATTATAAAACTAAACTATTTGAATAATGAAGAGAATGGAATTTTCTGAATTGGCTACTAAGCTAAGCAAAGGAGCATTTATTTATGAGTTTTGGTACAAGCTAGGAAAAGCAAATATAATGTATATATAAAACCAATTATGTTATAATGCATTATACTTCCACAATTGCATATATTTCTACACAATCAGGTGATGCATGGGTTTGTAAATGTGTTTTATTCATAAAGGAAGTGCTACAAAGTACATAAATAAAGACAAGATTCTCAATATGTAATAGCCTTTAGTGATGTCTAGATTAGCCTGCTATATCTTTGGAAACAAACTGAACTACTAACAAACATTTTACCTTCTACATTGACTTTCAAAGTTCAAGATTTTCCAGTCTCCTCTTCTGTTTCATGCATCACAGATTTCCCAGATGGTTTACTCTTATTAAAACACCTGTCTATGCCTCTGAATCACATTTTAGCTAATGATTTTGACTTTAGGCTGCACTGTCTCTTTTCGTCTCTATTAAATGTCTGTGCCTCCATTATTTGTTAAGAATGTTCTTAGATTAAGTTCCCAGATTTTTGCCCAGGATGGTGTGAGAAAAGGAATGTGTCACTGAAAATGTCCCTAGTGAGAGAAAGAGAAAGGAGCATTAACTATACTTAGAGGTATGGTTTGAATGTAAAACAGTTAAGACTGTAAAATTTCAAGGAAGCCCTATAAGTTGGAAGACACTTCAGAGATGACAAAAAGTGTGCCCAGGGTTCATGTCCTCTATCCCCTAATCACTGAGTAATTGGAGATATGTTGTCTCTGGGAAGAGATATTAACCCTGTGAGTGGCAGCACACCTTCATTGAAGGAAATTGACCGTGTTATGTGTGATCAGCCATCAGCAATCCTGTGTTTAGGCAATGAAGGTCGCAGTCTAAGAGACATTGACTAAAGAACCATATTTTATTTTTTTTCTCTTCCAGATTTATTTTGGAAATTGCTTTTATACTTTTCTTAATATCACCAGATTTAACAGAGAACAATACAAATGAAATATATATTCTTAGTTGTATATTTCTTCAGTGTGTATATATATATATTACATAGTTAAGTTACATATTATTTATAGATTATATGTGATGTGAACATATCTTTGTGAATTTTTATGGGAAAGTGTAAATCTATAGTGAATATTAGGTAACTTGTATAATTCAAGAAAACTACCACCTATATGGATTATAGTGAAAGTATTCATTTGTTATTACTCCACACAAATTTTGGACATAGTTATCTTTTCAAAAGAAATGTTAAAATGTTTGCATAACTGTACATTATAAGTATCATTTCATATTTTCAAGCACTACATAATCTGTTATTTGTACAATATCTTTAAGTAGTATTATTACTGAAAAATTAAAAATAAAACATCATGAATAATGAACAAATATTTTTCTGAAAAAGTAACATAGAGCAATGATTAATAAACAGTTGAAAAATATCATACAATGATATTGAAAGATTTGGGGTAAATTATATACTAATCTATAACCTTTAATTTTTCATTTTATGTTTATTAAAATGTAGCGTAATTACCCTCAGTTAAACAATATAAAATCATAAATTTTTTCTGGATTTCTCCAATTTGGCTAATCTAGCTGTGCAACAAGTTCCCCAGATCCTCCTGTGGCCTCACACTATTCAAGATTTGCAATAAAAATCATGTAAAAGTATTATTAGTTATATTCTTATTTCTGGTGAACCAGTAAATTTCTAGTTTTGTAGTTTTTATTCTTTGTAACCATAATCCAGAAATGCTCTCTACTTTCGGCCCCATATGTAACTATATTATACATATTGATGTTCAAACATTTTCCCACTTGATCACAAACTTTGCCAATTATTTACTTTGTCTTGAAATTGGCAAGTTTTACTACTGTTTTGTTGAAACAAATGATTTGTTGGAGACCCTGGACTCTGTTTGCCTGGATTCTGTTCCCAGGGACCCTTCCCTACACCAGTGGATCCCCAGCTCCTTGCCTTGCGTGCTGCTGGGCCCTGTCTCCAATCTCAAAAGATTCCAGCCACTCAGGGACAGGTCATACCATTCAGAGCTGGCACGAGCGACACCAATTTGTTCAGACTTCAGCTGCTCAGGTGCAGGCCACACCGGTCAAGAACTGAGACCCGCTGCTGCACCAAAGGCCAAGCTAACACACAGAAGGCCAACTCTCAGCTTGGACAGAGATTCCCAAATAGACCAAAAGTCATGCCAGCTGCCAGAAAGCCATTATAGAAAGTCCAGAAAATCAAAGAAGAAATGGAAAAGAAGGAATAAAGTACCCATCAAACAAAGACAAACTCAGAAATCAGGGACTACAACTAATCATCCCAAACCCAGACACCTAAAGACTAGTGTAAGAGCACAATCAACAACAGCTAGGGCAATATGGCAGAGCCTAGCGATACCAAGACCTGAATATTCCAGCCCATCCAAAGCACAAGAAAATAACCTTAAAACCAACTTTATGACTATGATAGAGGTCCTTAAAGAGGAAATGAAAAATTCTCTTAAAGAAATAGAGGAAAAGAAAATAAAAAAATTAGTGGAAATTAACAAATCCCTTAAACAATGCCAAGAAAAAATAAACAGATAAAGAAGGAAACTATGCAAGACATTAAAATCAAAATAGAAGCAATAAAAATACTAGCCAAAGTCCCCAAAACAAAGTTCTAAGAAAACACCAGAAGATAGGTCTTTTTTGGCATTTTAAATCTTGTTTTTCCTTTTGACATTATTTTGATTTTTTGACTGCCAAATTATTATATATGTGAGTATTTATACATACATGTAATACATGTAATTGAAAAAGTTAAAATTTCATCAAACTGCATTTTCACATTCAAGTGCAAAAATGTTTTTTCAAGGCTGAAAAAAGTGTACAGATGTAACACGTTATAAATACAGGTTTCTGCAAAAACTGTGTAATGATTTCAATGTACAGATTTAATTTGCTATTTCAAAATTATTATATTTAAGAACATCACTATAGACCACAAATTTATTTTAGTGTATTTCAAAATTTCATAATTAAACATGGAATACAATTGAAATTTTTGTTATTGAACATACACAATACTAACTTCCATATATATAACCAGAATTTGTGTACTTTCCTCTCCCAGGCAGATAGAACAATTCAAAAATCGCAAAGCAGAGACACTTAGACACTGTCAATTGCTTCATTTATACTAACACACATGAATTGTTTATTGATATTTTCATTAAACTAATCATATCAGACACAAACTGGGTCAATTAGGAGTAATAAAATCAAATTTTGATAATTCATTTTTAGTGTGATTGTAAGACACTCGTGGAATTTTTCCTTCATTCAAGTGATTTTTAATATATACTAAATAAAATCAAATGGAATTATTCACATACATATGAATGAATCTGATTGACTTTTGAACATTTAATTGTTCTAAGTGTATATAAAATATAATTTAAAAAGGATTCTAGCCAAGAAGCAGATTACCCATAATAATTGAACAAAATGAATCAAGCTCATAGAAAATGTGATCACCAAATAAACTTTTAAAACAAAATAAAATTTGAAATTCTAATAAATTTTGAAAACATTAAAAAGAAAAAATTTGTCAACTTCAGTATTCTATATGCTTATTTCTTCTGAAAATGTATGTTATTCTATGGTTAGTATATTAATTGTTCTGGTTTATAGTTAATGTAATCTATTTATGTAGATGCTAGTAACTGTACAAATGTGAACATTAGTTTGTACTCATATTTTTAAAATTCCAGGAAATGATTCTCAAAATTATTCACTTAACTATGAAGTGGTAAAGTATAATATAGAATATAAATATACAAATATAATAGTATATTAGATAATATATTGTATATTTATGAATTCTTTGTTCTTTAGCCCTATGTGAATATATTTCATATAGATTGTATATTAGATGTAATATGTATTTAGAACCAAATAGTCATAATTTAATCCTTATAAGTTTAGATAAAAGGAAAGAAAAGACACAGATATTGAACTATAAGTAGAAAGATAAGAGAGTCTGTAAACATTTGGAATGTTACAAGTATAAAATTTGGATGATGGTTGTGGCCTTAGGTGAAGGAGATATTCAAGACCAGAAACAGTTCATAGTTTTGTGTTCTATAAATTTAGTACTTCATAGTTTTCACTTATATCACAAGCCATTTCACTTCAATTAGAAGGTCATATGTTATGTATTACTTATCTATTGCACTGTCACTAATGTATAGATATGTTGTATTTGCAATAATGTGTTTCTCATGGCATTTATTCATATCTAGCTACAAAAACTGCAGTACCATTTGCAATGTCATTACTATGATTTTATTGAATTTTGGAGAGAACCAGATATTTCATTGAGCAGAATCTCTAGAAGTCCCTGGTGTGACTTTGTCTATCTCTCTGTTGCTATCTTTACCAGGATATTGTTTAATTTGTGGCCAGTAACAATACTTGTATCAGCAGAAATAGATGTCAAGGGAGTTGCAAACATCATCTTGGTTCAGTTGTTGACTCAATGTAAATAAACAGCTTCATATTCCAATGATAAATATGAAGATTAATCTCTTCCCTGAAATGTTTATTGTAGTACATCGTTTGTATTCAGTTTTGCAGTGTAATGGAATCATCCTAAATTTACAGATCACAGGATATTGTTCCAGATGAATATTAACATTACTAAATTTTAGAACTGAAAATTTAAAAGAGAGAGAGATAATCCTTCTTTAATTTCCAGAAAAGTTACAGAAATGATGTTTAAAATCTTGAAAGTTGTTGAAAGTACACCCACAGATGGGACAAAGATATTTCCAATTATTCTTGTAGGTTATGATTACTAGTTTCAGTTTGTGACATGTTCTCCAATTATTTTTAAAATATTTTCTATGGACAATGTTCTGGGTTGGGAACTGTGGCAGGTAGAATCTTGACCTCACAGAAGGGTGGTTTCCATTGTTGTTTTGATAGGACTTACTAGTTTTTCTTTGAGTCAATCTTTCAACAAGTGGGTGGTAGTAATACACTCTCAAAGGCCTTCCAAAGACAATATTCCTTTCAATGTTGTTGAGAACATTTGGGTCAGAAAGAAGGGCTACATATTTATGTTTTCCCCATGTGTTATGTAGACAATGTTCAGGTGGAGAGAAATTTCTCCGGCATAATAGGCGAATGATCATCCTATTTATCTCTTCAAAATGAATGAACGGGACCCGCCATTGCAGGGAATGAGAATGTACTATTTTGTCACATGTGGAATAAGGAAAATAATCACTTATTCTTGTCTCCATCCTTCCTGGGTAGAACATTGTTTTATCAGATAAGGGCTTGTTTTCATGAATTTGTGGTTGTGGGATAGAGAGATAGATAATGCTAAACAATCTTAACCTAGGAAATGTCAGTTTTCTTGGAATGGGTATCTGTAGTAGAAGTGCGTCTTCTGTTAATTCTTCATTTGGTGGATCATTTTGAGTCTTCTCTGCTTCAGACTGGCTATTTTCTGTTGCTTGGGGACACATATCTTCTTGGGAGATTGATGAGTTTAGCTCCCTGCCTGATTCATTGGTTTCCACCTGAGAAATTATGTTGGCATCAGCAAGTGGAAGTTCTTTCTCTGTCTCACAGGCATTTGGTTGTTCAATTTCTGCATTTTTGAGAGCATTTTCAGCTGTATCACTTCCTTGGTCAGTAGAAGACATGCTAGATACTATTGAAGGAGAGGTAGATAAAGCTTTATTAAATAGAGGAATGTTTCACTTCCTAATAAGACAGTATTTTAGTCTTTCAGAAAGCATGCAGATGTGTCATTTCTGTGCTTCTTCATAACTCTCAACATATTAGAGACCTTGCTCCTGACAAAAGTTGACTGTCTCTCTGCCCAACAGCAGCCATCAACTTTCTTAGTATCTAAAGGTATTACCAGCTGCTAGAGAAGAAAAACTATCAATAGTCCTACTCTGTTGTCAACCAGAGGAGCCAAAGTAACAACCAGTGTGACAAGATATGCCTATTGATACATTGGCTATATGATTGCTATGGAGATAATCAACAACTTTATGATTGAAACTCTTACTCAATCTTATTTTGCTAATCAGATTTGGCAAAAAGTTACTTTCTAAAGACTTTATATTTTTATTTTATACCCATAGATTACTGTAGCTCTCATCCTTCATTAGGAAATTTTCTTATTCCAGTAGACAGTGGTTAACATAGAGAAGCATTAGTAGTCAGAGTATAAAGAGTAAGTGACTATAGACTACTCATCCCCAAGTGAGAAATCTCTATCAGCTTCTCCAGAACAGGTTCAGTGACCTTAATGGAAGAGGTGGTGGAAAAATGGCAAGAGCCAGAGTTTGGGGAGGAATTCTTTGGAAAAGTGGCCTCTATCCATTGTACTCATGAGCTCACAGCAGCTCTGGCTAGCTGTATAAAACCTTCACAAGATCAGTAAGCCAATCAAAATTCATCTAGAAGCCTTCACCCCCAGCCCAGAAGTTTTAATTTGTTTTTGATAAAAAATAGTGATGGGGAAAAGAAAAATATAAATAGTCTGATATCAATTATGTATAAATTTGGGGAATTAGCATGGCTTGAATTTCTTCTCATGTCTACCTTTCATGAGCTACTCTAGAATTTATGGATAGGTAAGCTGTACTTTATGAACCATTGCCTAATAAAGGAGATCTGAGGAAACTTTATAGCTTGAATTCACCTCCACTAATAAATTTCTTTGCTCTAACTACTCAACAGGCATTTTGTGTATTAATAGACTTGAGTTTGTATTGCATGCTCATCTTTTCCTACAACTTAAGACTTAATTTAACGTTTATGAATGTGTCATATTAAGGAAAGAATGAATGTTTTTTTTCCTATCAAAAGCATTTCACATTATTTTGCAATAAGTGAGTGTAATTATATTTAATTTCATATTCTTCACTACATAGTGCTATTTTAAGAACACAATCAATCTATTCATTTTCTACAATATTTAAGCAATTTACAAATTTATTTCTGTTCAATATAATAGTTTGTTATGATTTTACTTCTTTCATGCTAATATCTTTCTTCCTTATTTATTGTGTAAGAGTGCATGATGGATATGAATGAATTTGAAAAGCAAGCACCTTTACCTACTGAGCTATTTTGCCACTCATTTTCTTAATTGCATTATGTTTTTTCTAGTTCCTACTCAGGCATTCTACCTGAAGAGTCCACTCCTAATTCTCTAAACTACTTTTTAAAAAAATCTATTCTTCAGAGTTTTCTTTTTTTCCCATTTCCACCGTCATATGTTTGGTACCCTGATAAAATGTTTCAGTTTTTGTCCTTTCACATATAGAATTTAAAGAAAAATCTCTACCAAAATACATTTACATAAACAATTACAATTATAATTAAGATAAAATAATAAATAGAACCTATGTTTTAGGAAAACTTTGATATAATTAAACTTACCAGTTTGATGACAATAAGACTGGAAGCTTTTTAATAAGGATGAGATTCAGCAACTGGGTGAGAAGTGCAGCTTCGTGGTTATCTATAGCTCTTGTTGGATCGATCCTTAAATCAAATAAAAAATATTTTCAGAAAACCAAAGAAAAGTGAAAATCTACAGCTTCCTTCCATAGGATAATGCATGAGCTGCTTTGTTTTGGGGTAGGACCTTTTTCTTATATTCAAGGGTAACTTTTAGAAATGTTGCTCCATTTTAACTTCTGAAGTGGTATTTATATAAGAATATAAATGTTAATTGTTCATGTATTGAGAAATATGTCACAGATATTTATACTACTATATGACAGTAAGATAATTATCAAGAGAAGATATGTTATATAAAAAGACTGTCTTACGCAAAGAAGTCACATCAAGTATCATGTACTAAGAGGATAATGATGTTAACAAAAACAGATATCTTGGGCTCCAATAATTCTTATTCTACCTCAGCCATTCCTCCCAGAATATCTCCATTCCTTTTTTGACTCCCTGCCAACTGCAGGCTGAAGATCCACTCTCTTCTAGAAATCCCATAGTCACCAAACTTGGCAGGGACCCAGGCAAGCTACATGTATTCTACTTCACCACTGAAGACTTCCTAGGATACTACTATACCCACAACTACTGCCTCCCTTATCCCATCTTCCCAACCTACAATCACACTCTTTGGATTCACTATGACATGTAGTATGAACACAGGGTCCCCATAATTCTCCATTTACCAACCTACTCAGCCATTTAAGCTAGTTTGTCTCCCATCTTTTGGGATTTTTCCTTCACCCTAGACCCTCTTCCAGGAATCCCCTAAGTACCATACTTGGCAGGTACCCAGGTAAGCTGCCTGTGCTAATAGAAAGATCTTCCAGACAAAAATTAAACAGAGAAATCCTAGAGTAAATAACATTATAAACCAAATGGACTTAACAGATATATGCAGAACATTCTATACAAACCCTAAAGTACATAATTTCTTTTTAGCAGCCCCTAGAACTTTCTTCAAAATTGATGACATATTAGTTCAAATATGAATTAACAGATATAGGACGCTTTAAATAGCACCTGGCATTCTACCTTATCATCATGAATTAAAGCAAAACATCACTAATAATAGAAACATCAGGGAGTACATAAAATCAGGAAAGCTAAATAAATCAGTACTGAATGAAAACTAGGTCAACAAAAAAATTAAGATGAAAATTTAAAACCATTTTAAAAACAGAATAAAATTGAAAACACAACATTCCAAAATTTATAGGTCACAATGAAGGTAGTTCTAAGAGGAAAGTTCATAGCATGAACTGTCCACATCAAAAACAAGTAGATATCACTTAATAATAACTTAATGATATAATCAAATGCTTTTAACATAGGAAGAAATAATACCTCCAAAGACTGTCAGGTTTAAAATTATTGGTGTAGACATATAAATAATAAGTTAAAAGAAGAGTTGGTTGTAGACAAATTTCTAAATGGTCTTAATAAATAAAAAACATGGAGCAAGACATTTGGGTTAAAGCCTGAGAAAAGGAACAGAGGAATAGGACAAACCACGAGCTAACCTCAGCTCACCAACTCTGCAGCTTCCAAAGAGAGCATCTTCCTGTCTACTCACATTTATATGCCTTTTCTATTCTGTTCTCTCATTGGCTCTCTTATCATAGCTACATCATTTCCTCTTCCTACACAGCTCTGTCACATTCTGTCTGTCTTGTACAGACCTCCAGACCTCTATGGTTGGTATTGGGATTAAAGGTGTGTGTCATCACACTTGGCTCTGTTCCCTAGTGTGCCCTTGAAAACACAGAGATCCTGCCTGCTAAGTGATAGGATTAAGGGCATGTGCTGCCACTCCCTGACTTCTTTGTTTACTTATAGTGGCTGGCCTTTTTCCTCTGATCTATAGGCAAGCTTTATTTATTAAAGCTCAAATAAAATATCACCACATTTAAGTACAAATAAAGTATCACCACATTTCCCCTTTTTTGTCTATTAAAAAAGTTATAACTAATATAAGAAAAACTGTATACAATAAGCACGATAACTATATGCAATATATACAAGTAATAAGTGCATCAAAATGTCTAGTGCATTTACATTTGACAAATTCAGAGAAAATATTCCATTATCTATCCAATTTTGGTGAGTCCAAAATGTACCTAATTCATTTTCTATTCTAACTTATATTACTAACAGAAAAGTATTTTATGATGTCTTTCTAACTTATACACTTAACATCTCTTAGTGAATTTCTCTTCTGAATTTCTTAACAAGAAAAACTATAAATCTATCTAATCTTCAACTCCCTCAGATAACAGAAAAGGAAATAATATTACCTAGTAAAACAGGAAGTGCAAACAA
>CABHPR010154523.1:19367-35385 GCA_902168415.1 Peromyscus melanophrys | reverse complement strand
AGTCCCCAACCTGGATAAAGGACCAGACTCAAGGGAGGGAGTATGTGGCAAGAATCCAGAGTCCAGGAAGACGCCAAACCACGGGCTTCTGGCTCCGAGCCCTGAGCCACACTCCGCTCAGCACTGCCTGGCTGCTCCTGCCCCCTCATTGGAGTGAAGGGGGACAGTCCTAGACAGCAGATACAGGACAAGGTCCTCATCACAATGACCCGTCTCATCCTCCCTGCAGAGATGAGAAAGCTGAGGTGGTCAGTGAGTCCCCTCGAGATTTGCCTGAACCCCCAGGCTGCTCCGCACATCACTTGTAACCACAGCCAGATAGGGAACAAGAACTGAGACGGGCACCCTGCAGGGAAGGAGTTGTCTCAGCAGGCAGGGCCCTAAGAAGCCAGCTCCATCAGGGTGGACATCACGCCCTCAGCACCCACACAGGCAGGCGATGGTGGTTTGAATGTGAAATGTCATCTGTGGGCTTCTGTGTTTAAACACTTGGTCCCCAGGTGGTGGCACTGTTTTGGAAGGCTGTAGAAACTTTAGAAGAAAGAACATCACTGGAGGAAGTGAGTCACTGGAATTGGGAAGGGAGGTTTCTTAGCCCAGGCTCACTTCCTACCCTCGCTTTACTTCCTGACTGTGGCTGTGATGTGACCAGCTGCCTTATGCCTATTGCGGCACCTTCCCCAGCTGGGTGAGCTGTCCAGCTGTAAGCCAAAAGAAGCCCTCCCTCTGGTAGGTAGGTTCTTGTCAGTCCTGTGGTTACAGCAACAACATTGTAACTAATGAATGCTCAGTGAACAAAGAGATACAGACAGCTCCCTGAATGTGCCTAGCAATGAACAGAGAGGGAAGTCTGGAGAATACAGGCTCATACCAACCTGACCCAGAAAGAAAGGGGTGTCACAGCATGAGTTCTGGAACTGGGGAGGCAGGAAGGGCCCACAGCAGGGATGTGGAAATGATCAGAAAGCAATCATTCTCAGTCCCTACCACCGCCACCTTCTCTCCATCACAGTGCAAAAGCAGCCACAGACGATGCATGAACAAGTGAGAATGACTGGGTCCCAATAAACTTTATTTACGGATGGCTCAGTGGGTAAAGCACTTGCCATGTGAGCATGAGGACCTGAGTTTGAGTCTCCAGAAGTCAAGTAAAGTCAAGCGTGCTAACACATAACTGTAATCCCATTTCTCCTGTGAGAGGGAGCAAGAAGAGTCTTCAGAAGCTGCCCAGCATACACTATAGTGAACAGCAAGAGACCTGCCCAAGCAAGTCAGGAAGGCCAGGAACTACGCCCAAGGTTGTCCTCAGACCTCCACATCGGCCTTGTGGAAAGAGCACACCTACAGAGAGAGAGAGAGAGAGAGAGAGAGAGAGAGAGAGAGAGAGAGAGAGAGAGAGAGAGAGAGAGAGAGAGAGATATGCACACAACACACATCACATACACACAAGAATGCGTGCATGCGCTAAAAAATTTATAAGAAATAAAAGGTGGCAAGCCAAATTTTGCCCACAGGCTCAAGGGGACCACACTTGACCTAGGGCACAAGACTCAGAATTACCTCCAGCAGAGCAGTAAGGGATGCTCAACTCTGCAGACAGGGACAATTTCAGCCCCTCAGCTCTGCCGCTGTGTCAGCACTGGGTTCCAGAGCAGGAGATATGCCATTGGGTAAACCAGCAAGAACGGTTGGGATAGGGAGAAAGGAGAGAGAACAAATCCCACTTGCACAAGTGGGAAAGGCTTGCAAGACAGGTGGAAATCAGATCCCAGCCCCTCCAACAGCGGAGTTCAGGACAGCCTCCCACCTCCGATTCCAGAGAAGGGAGATCTCCAGCACAGAGTGGAACAGGTTAGTGGAAGGCAGCTTTGAAATCAGCTCAGAACACACAGCCAAGTTAGTTACAAATGTGTACAACAGGCCTGAACTCTGAGCCAAAGCCGCAGACAGAAGCCAGCTGGCTTACTCTCCCTGTGTTTCAAAGCACTGGACAGGCGCACAGCACCAACAGCCTCCATCCCCACCGCTATAAAGGGCTGCGGAGGGCTGAAGTAGCTCCAAGACGCTGGGGCTTTTCTCGCCTGGAGCTACGTTCTTGCTACCGTTGCCCTGCAAGGCTGTACTTGCCTCTAGTCCTCTGAGGCCCATCGGTTCTGGTAACTCAGAGAAGGGAGCCATAATTGATGCATCAGCTCATGGGGACCTTTGGCATGAAGTGGACACAGGCAGGTGGGGTCACATTCGCACCAGGCAAGCTGCCTCTCTAGCGCTGACATCTTCTCCATTGTCTCTAGCAGGTGCTGACATGCCCTTTTGACCTCAGTAGTTTCCAGAACAATGGTACCTGGGTGTGGGGCCTGGAAGATAGTTGATAGACTTACTGTTTCTGTGGGGGAGAAGTTTTAGCATACATACATGAATATATGGGCAGGTGTATGTCTGTACACAGGTCAATGTTAGTAGCTGTCTCTATTTCCCTCCACGTTATTTTCTTGAGACAGGGTCTCACACTGAGTCTGGTGCTCACACAAATAGCTAGAAGCTTTAGGGATCCATCTCCTCCTCCCCAACATCAGGATTACAGGTGCATGCTGCCCTATCTGATTTTTATTTGGGAGCTAAAGATCTGAACTTTGGTCCTGTGGTGGTTTGAATGAGAATGGGCCCCATGGGCTCATATATTTGAATTCTTGGTCTATAATTGGTGGAACTGTTTGGGAAGGATTAGGAGGTGTGGCCTTGTTAGAGGAGGTGTGTCCTTGGGAGTGGGGTTTAATGTTTCAAAACCCCATACTGTTCCCAATTAGCTCTCTTTTCTCTGCCTCCTGCTTTTGGATCAGATGTAAGCTCTCAGCTACTGCTCCAGCCCCATGCCATGATGGATCATGGACTCACCCTCTGAACTGTAAGCAAGCATGCACACGCACGCGCGCGCACACACACACACACACACACACACACACACACACACATACACACCCGCACATGCACACCCAATTAAATGTTTTCTTCCTGGGTCATGGTGTTTTGTCATGGCAATAGGAAAGTAACTAGAAGTAACTGAGACAGGTCCTCATGTTTGCACAGTAAGCACTTCACTGGCTGGAGCTGCCTTCCCACCCCACCCCTGTAGTTACTGTTTCTTCGCCCTTTACAATTCCCTCAGCACCCACCAGTCTCCAAGCCTGGTCTCCCAGCTGAGTCAGCCACCAGGGGAGGTCCTCAGGCTACACAACTCCACAGGGCACCAATCAGGAACCACGACAGACAATTTCTGTAACCACCCATTGTTACACCATTTTTTTTTAAAGGGGGAACTTGAGATCCTAACGGAGGTCACACCCAGGCTGAGCAGTTCAGCCCCTGAGCCTGCACATGCCAACAGTGCACCAGGGCAGGGAACGCCAGCACCCCCAGCACTCAGCATTTTAAGGCCAACCATCTGAACCAGGTGTGTACAGGAGCCCAGGAATGTACTGTGTGAGTGGTGCTGACCTTGGCAAATGTAAGGAGTACAGTTCACTATGTCACTGTCACGGGCAAGAAGCTGGCAAAGTGTCCCCAACGTTGCCAAATCCTCCGGTTCTAGAGAAATCAGGAGCCATAGTAGTAAGTGAAATCTGTTCATTTTTGAAGACTGGCCTAAATTTGTATTGACGTTATGAGGTGCAACAAAGCACGTGTATAAGCAACCTGTCTCCTTGCACTCTAGATGTTGCCTCTGCTGCGTCTCATGGATTTCACACTCCACCCCTCACCGGTGGAGAATCATCTCCATCCCCACTGAGCAGATGAAGATGCTGAGTCTGAGAGACGAGAAGGATATGCCTTGACCTTGTGGAGTCCATGCTTCCTGCTGGGCTCTGAGCCCCTATCAGCGCCAGGCTGCTCCCTAGCAGCAAAGCCCTGGATGCATGGCTTCCTGCATCCATATCTCTGTCACTCAGCGCTCATGGGGGTGCAGCCTTAAGGGGTGCAAGCTCCCAAGCTGGGTTCCTTCAGGATCAGTCATCACTCCTACTTGGACTCAGCTGGTTTGTGCAGTCATTTCCCCTGGGTTGTCAATGACTGATGGGGGGACAGTAACCCTGGGGAGCCCTTGGTCTGGGTCACTGAGATAGCAGTGGGGAGACCAGGTGGCCAAGCGCCCCAGTTAAAACAGAAACAATGGGAGCCCAGCCCTCCATCCATAACCGGAGCTTCTGCTTCGGAAGACAGTTCCCCTCGACTGAGCCTGGATGTTGGAACCATCTGGTCTGACTTTGTTTTATGAAGTTTATTATAAACTTATAGGGGAAAGCAAGCTGAATTCTGCCTCAATTAGGTGAATCTGTAGCCTGCTGAACCCTGCAGTGTTGACAAACCTGGAAGGTCTCTAGTGGCCCACCACAGAGCCTCAACTTTCACCGGTACAGAGTTTTTTTATTAATGACTTAATTGAGAACATAAAAGACCTGTTTACCAAATTTGCAGTTGACTTGAAGAGAAGGAGTGGGGAGGGGAAAAGGCCAAAAAAAAAAAAAAAAACCAAAACAGATTGCAAACACATCGACAGGATCCAGATGGCTCGAGACAGCCTGGACTGATGGGCTGAATCTAATAAGATGAAAATGAAGCAAAGACAAATGTCAGAGTCTGAACTTGGCTTCAAAGGAGCAACTGCTCAAGGACCAGGTGGGGTTGGTGGGACAGCAGTGACACAGAGCCAACACTCAGCTGGTTTGAATAAGACTGTAGCTTGGGTCCACGTGGTGACACAGCCCTGATGCTGGAAACGTCACCCAAGATGCCCATCACAGCACTGTTTGTAACAGCGTTACCACCAGAAGCGACCTACAGTCCACCTGTGTGGTTGACAACTATATATCCAGCGGAAATCATAATGGCAGAAGAATATCTTTGATAAAGTGGGGGAAAAAATTTTAACTCAAAAGCTATTAAAGCTACATAGGTAAAACTTGAGGCATTTTTTGAAGAAAAAAGATGGTTGTGGAAGGTGTGGAGGTCTGAATAAGAATGTCATCAAAGGCTTATATATGTGAATGTTTGGTCAGCAGGGAGCAATACTATGTGAAAAGATTAAGAGGTGTGCCTTGTTAGAATAGGTGTGGTCTTGTTGGAAGAAGGGTGTCACTGGGGGTGGGCTTTTAGGTTTCAAGGGCCCAAGCCAGGCCCAGTATCTCCCTCTTCCTGCTGCCTGTGGATCCTGATGTAGAACTCTCAACTTCTCCAGCACCATATCTGCACAAACCATGCTCCCTACCATGACGATAATGGACTAAACCTCTGAAACTCTAATCCAGCCCCAATGAAATGCTTTCTTTTATAAGAGTTGCCTTGTCATGGTATCTCTCCACAGCAATAGAACACTGACTAAGACAAGGTGGGTCTCGTGGGCCCCTATCCCTCCCTAAAGGTTTGTAAGTAGATACCAATTGATGGGGAGGGAGAGACACTTTCTTCAGTGGTATAGCAATTAGTAACATACCTGTGCTCCTGAAAACAAACTCTTACCCATCATGTTCTTGGAATCAACTCTAATAAATCATTGGGTACCCCCTCAAAAAAAAAAAGAGAAAAGAAAAATTGAAAAATTATGTGGAAAGGCATACACCAAAGTGTGTATTTTTCTGGGTAGTACCAAAGATGACCTAGCAGTAGAGGAGGGTGTATCACTGTGTATAGTTTCTGAATATTTTAGAAAGTTAATGGCATCATCAGACATACAGGGCTAGAGTTTGAACGCTGTGGTTTGAATTGGAAATGTCCCCCAAGGCTCACATTTGAATGTTTCGTCCCCAATTGTTGATATTATTTTGGGGAGGCTGTGGAGCCTTTAACAGTTGGGGCCTGGGTGTAGGTCACCATGTGATCCTCCTGATTCTAGCCTCACTGTCTGCTTTCTGGTCCACCATGATATGAGCAGCTTTCCTCTGCTACACATACCTGCTGCCGTGATGTCCTGCCCAAGGGCATGAGTCCATGCAACTATGGACAGAAAGTCTCTGACATAAAACAGAACAAATCTTTCCTCCCTTCAGCTGTCTTTGGTGAATATTTTGGTCACAGTGACACAAACATAGCTAATTAAAAAAAAGTTGGCAAAAGAAATTCTGCCATACTTTGGCAAATCAAGGCTCTTGTCTTAGCCAGGTGTAACGGCTCATACCTGTAATCCCAGCACTCAGGAGACTGAGGTAGGATTTCTGTGAGTCTGACCTCAGCTCAGGCTACATAGTGAGTTCTAGGCTAGCCTGACCCTGTCTCAAAAAAAGTCACATGTACGTACAGAGAGAGAGAGAGAGAGAGAGAGAGAGAGAGAGAGAGAGAGAGAGACTCAGGTCTTAAATCTAGTTCCAGGTGACTCATTTGACAACCAACTCAGTGATAGGTACTGAGAGCAAATATTTTGAGTGTTCTTAGTGTGTCTGAAGTGTACAAGGTCTTCTGTGTGAGTGTGTGCGCGTGCACATATACAGGTGCACATGTATGTGCACAAATGCACAGGTGCGTGTGTATGTGTGCACATGTGTGTGCTGGGACCTGAGGGAAACCTCAGCTATCAGTTTCTCAGGCACTCTCCACCTTGTGTTTTGAGACAGGCTGTCTCACTGCCCTGAAATTCACCAATTCAGATAAACTGGCTGCCAGAGCATCCCTGGAACCACATGTCCCCTGCTTTCCAGCACTGGGACAACAAGCATGTGCCACCATGCTGAGCTTTTTTATATCAGTTCTTGGAGCTGAACTCAGGCTACTGGATGTCCTACCCAGTCTGTAGCTCCCGCAGATCTGGACTCTTATACTCTAGCTTTTCCAGCAGCTATGAATTTGATGATGTCCCAGTCTCCCAGCAAGTGGACACTGGACCTTCCAAGTCAGCCTGCTGTGCTAAAACACTCTAGAAGCCACATAGGATGCCAGCCCTCAGGATGGTTCCTCGACTCTTTTTTTTTTTAATTTGTTAGCTTTAATTGTGTTCATGTGTGCATCCATGCCTGTGAGTATGTGTACATGCCATGGGGCATGCAGGTACCCAAGGAGGTCTGAAGCATCATGTCCCCTGGACCTGAAATTACAGACAGTTGTGATTGGCTGATGTGGGTGCAGAGAATCAAACTCCAGTCCTCTGCAAGAGCAGTACTGGCTCTCAGCTGCTGATACACCTCTCAAATGCCCCCATCAACTCCTTTATGGTATCTTCAAGTCACAGAAGCCAGAACAAACGTGCCCCCTCTTCACCTTCCCTTCTGGAGGCCTCTCAGCTGTAACATCACAGGATGTGGAAGGTCCCCAGAGGATGGTTCCTGTCACAAAACGGTTACCCTGGGTTACTTATTTCTTTTCTTCCCAGAGCTTGTCAGCAGTGTCAGAGTGTGGGAAGATAGAAAGCTAAGACACCAGGCATTGGGGCTGCAGGGATAGTGCTCAGTTCAGATCATAAGGTTTGCCTCAGACTCTCTCATAAAAAGTGAGCAGGGAGGCTGGGGAGATAGATGTCTCAGTCTGGAAAGTGATAACCAAGCGCAGCCATAAAGACCTGAGTTTGAATCTCCTCACCCATGTAACAGCCGGGCCCTGTGACGTGCGTGGGTCTATCACCTCCGTGCTGGAGACAGGCAGATTCTTGGAGTCCATTGGCCAACCAGCCAATGCACTCAAGTTCAGTGAGAGACCCTGTCTTCAAAACACGAGGTCAAGATCCATCAAGGACTATACCTGACGATGACCTCTGGCACACATGTACACACCCACACAAATACCTACATATACCACACGGACACGCACACACGCATGCATGCACGCACGAATGCACGTGCACAAGTAAAGCTCATGTCTGGGCTTCCCAAGCTGGGGTGAACTATCATTTTTGACTGCCCAGTCGAGATGCCTGGCCAAAAATCAAAACAGTTTCCTGGCACTAACAGCACACATGAGCCCTCTGGCAAGACCAAATTCACCACCAGCAGGCACCCTTTCCCCCCCTCCAATACCTTCTCCAAATCCACTCTTAACACCCTCTCTGTTAAGACTGACTGAATGGCTTCATCATGGGACTCTTGGGGTGCTGGAATGCCACCTTCATTCATGGTGACAGTGTGTCTATTTCCCAGAGGGCGAGATTCTCCCATATGGAGACTGATGCCCCACACAGTTGGCAGGTAGCGCCAGGGAGTGCTGCCTGCCCCCCTCTCTCCTAGCGATGACACCTTGCTCGGGTTTTTGCTTCATTACTATTTGACTCGCAGAAGGTTTTTCTTGCGATGTATTCCAGGCTAATTTTAGAAATTTGTTTTCACCTTCCGACATTGATTCCTGGGGCAGCTTGCAAGCTGCCTGAAACGAGAAATCAATGGTGACAGCTCTGGAGTGGGCTCTGTTCTTCATTAACCCAGCGCTCCAAGCAGTCCCAACCCTGTCTCCTCCCTCAGGGCCAGCCTTGAGCAGAAAAAAAAAAAAAAAAGAATGGGCAGTTGGGACATTTCCTTTGGTGCCCTTGACCTTTTTGTCCTGATCCCTTTCTTCTTCCTCTCTCCTACCCTTTTGCCAACACCTGCTCTCTCTAAAAAGTGTGAAGAAGGATTGGGGAGAGGAAGGAGAGCAAGATTACTAAGCACCTGCCATACCCAGGCACTCAGCTGGTGAGTTCATAGCATGGTCTCCTTTAAATTTGCCTTTAACTCTCAGAGACTGGGACTGCCTCCATTTCACAGAGCTAAGGCAGACACAAAGAAATGAGAGACAAACCCAGCCTCATATAGCTCGTGGCTTGTTCGATGATGGATTGGGATCAGAGCCTACCCCCAAGCCCGCCTTCTCATGCCTTGCAGAAAGTTAAGTGAATGTTTAAAAGAGGATGCCCCCTCAAGGACACTCAAAGCATGCTTTGCCCTCATCCAGCCACCCCTCTGAACCCATGGCTCTGCTGAGTTTTGCATTCAGAGACTAGTTCTAACCAAGTCTTCAGGGACAGGGGACTGTGCTCCTGGGGACTCACTCCACCCACAGGAAGCAACAGCGTTGGCCGAGAGAGTTCTAATAGAGAGCTCTCAGATCTGCAGAGGAGAACAGACACACTCTGACCAAAGGTCATTCTAAAGATGTGCAAGTGCAGAGCGATGCTGGAGATTGTTGGGACATACTGGACAGAGCAAAGCAGAAAAGATGAGGTAGGTTCAAAGAGATGATCAGGGAGTCTACATCATCCCTGCTTGATAGAAACATAACACAAGCCACACGGGTCATGGTGCATTTGCTAGAAACCACATCAAAAGGTAAAAGGGGAAAAATCAATATTAATAACATACATTTAACCCAATGTATCTCAAAAATTATCTCAACATGGAATCGATCCAAACATGTAGGTGTTGAAGAAATGGCTCAGTGGTCAAGAGCGCTAGCTGCTGTTCTTCCAGAGGACCCGAGTTCAGTTCCCAACACCCATATAAGGAGTCCCACAACTGCCTGTAACTCCAGGCCCAGAGAATCTGACACCCTCTTCTGGCTTCCTTGGGCACCTGCACACATGTGGCATACAGATACACACACACACACACACACACACACACACACACACACACACTAGAAGCAAATGTCTAAACCAGATGCAATGGTACACACCTGTAATTTCAGTCACTCAGGTCACTGGACCCTCCAACAGCAGGTGAGAGGAACGTTTTGAGCCTGGAAGTTCAAAGCCAGCCTGAGCAATACAGCAAAAAATAATCGTTAAGGAGTGGTGAAATAGCTCAGGAGAGGACTGTGTTGGTTGCCAAGCCTCGTTGCCTGAGCTCAATCCCTGGGCCCCACATAGTAGAAAAAGAGAACCAACTCCTACAGGCTGACTAACCCATGAACACCGTGGCATGCCTGCTCTCAGGTAGAACATGGACATACAATCAGTCAATTAATTAATTAATTTTAACTGATAAAAATTATACTTAGAGATATCCCATCTCATATTTCAAAACTATTTTTAATTAATGTACTTAATTATTTTATGTGTAAGAGTGTTTTTCCTTCATGTTTATGTGTGCCCTACATTTGTGCCTCAAACCCACAGAGATCAGAAGGCATCAGACTGCCTGGACTGGAGTTACAGATGGTTGTGAACCACCAGATGTGTGCTGGGAATTGAACTCAGGACCTCGGGAAGAGCAGTCAGTTCTTAACCTCTGAGCCATCTCTGCAGCCCCCGCCCCAGCGCACATTTTAATACACTGGGCACCATCAGTAGCAGGTCATGCATTCATACTGGAGAGGACATATTCTTTATTTCATTCTTATAAGATTCATCTTGTTGAAAACCAAGAGAACTACGCATAAACACCTCACCCCATTTTAAATATTAGTAAGTCATACTGGATTTCAACTAATTAGTAACAGTAGCTAGCAACTGACCCTTGTGTGTATTTACCAAGTGCTGATTATTTTCTGAGCATCCACTCATCAAATTCTGAATCCACCCCCGAGATAGGTGTTAGGTAATGTTGAAGCCATATTGTTCTCCTCTGCAAAGGCAGATGTCTAGGCTAAGGATGTCAATAGCAGGTCGGGATTCAAACCTCACCAAAACTAGGTAACTTCTCACTTGACCCTCTTAGGCACCAGACCACAACTAAAACCAGACCAACTCACCCAACCAGAATACTTCTGAGCCTTACAAAGTTCAGGCACCTTGGATTGATTCCCTCGGCTCACAGCCTCAACCTGTCACCCTCTTGACAGCCCTTCCATACGCATGCTCAGCACTGGACATCCGATGTAGATACTGCTAGGAGCCAGCATGAGCTGTAGCCAGCATAAAGTCCTTTCTTCCTTAATCCTTCCTAGCCCCCGACTGCCTGGGGAGAACCTGGGTTTTCTCCTAGAAATGATATAAAGTCAGTGAAGGGTCCAAAGGGGGTAGCAAGAAGAGCTCAGATTTGCATTTTAGAAAGCTCATTCTGGAAGCAGCAGGGAGGGTAGTTTGGAGGGCATTGGAACCGGAGAAAGGGAACCAATTTAAAAGCCATTAGAGTGGTGATAGCAGATATGAGAGGGGTTCACAAATGATCAAATTATTGAGGCTTGGTGATTGAGTAATCACTGAGTGGGGGCAACAGAGAGAGAGAGTCGAAGATGACTCTGCTTCCTGGTTTAAGTGGTGGAGTTAATGGTGGGACCATTAGCTGAAATAGAAAATACAGGAGGAAGTGTGGGTTGAGTGAAATGAGCAGACATGATGAGTTAGACGGTTACATTGGAGTTGACATGATAATTGATTGCCCAACATCCAGTCAACCCTTCTGCCATCTGTCATAGAAATACGATCTGAAGGACTGGCTCCGGATCCAGGGTGGGCCCTGACCCACACAACCCAATTGTGGTGGCCCAACCCATGCTGATGACAGCTTTGGAGCAGTCTAAGCCATTGGGTATATGCCTTTTCATATGTCCATTCACCCTTGAGATTTCCTTGAAGTAGAGGCCATGAGTTGACCCATTTGGTCCAAAGGAAAGTACCTACTGCTCCTAGGCCCACCAGCTGTGGGAGAAAAGAAAGCTGGAGGGGGAGGAGGAGGGGGAGGAGGAGGAGGAGAAAGAGAAGGAGGAGGAGGAGGACAACAACTCTGATGATGATAATATCCTAATTGCTCCTCACAGCCATTCTCCAACTCAAGGAGCTCAGGGTAAGATGATTCTGAAGGAAGGCTATAATGACAAATGAGAACCTTGACCTTGATGACATCACTGAACCAATGAGTGGCTCAAGCCACCCAGGTCAACCTATCCTCACTGTTCCTGTCTTTGCAGTACTGTCTAGGCCACTGTGACTTGGAGTTTTACTATGCAGAGCCCCAACATTCTACTTGACATGAACTGAGGTTATACGGGGCACTAGACCCCCTGAAGCTGTACAGAGCAGGATTCCTGGGGTGATCCATGGAACACAGAAAAATAGCTTCTGGGGTTGGAGACAGATCTGGTGTCATCAGGTGAGGTATGAACTGAGTACAAAGAGGGAATTGATCCAGGAAAGCATGTAGTCTGGGGACACAAAAAAACCATGGTATGGAGGACACATCCTTGTGAGGCTAAATGACTCCATGGAAGATGAGGGTAGTGAGGGAGGAGTTCTGAGTGTAGGGTGGACACAGGATCGAGATTGTGGGGGTGGGGAAAAGGCAAGAAGGGGATAAATAGGAGAGACAGGATGGGGTAGTGTCTAAATGATAAAAAGCACCATGGACAGAGACACCAGTGGGAACAAAGAGGAATGTGAATTAAGGAGGAGGCCAAGCTGCCTTCACAAGACCCTGAAATACAAGAGCATTTTAAGGCTTAAATGGATATATTCCTTTCTCACCCATATAACAATCCAGAGGAACAGCCAGGTCCAGAACAGAAGATGCCCTTTTCTATAGTCACAAGAGTCCCTTTCCTATCTACCACTCAGCTATCCCATCAGGTCTTACTGGGCTCCATCTACCACAGCTGGTTCGTCATCTGTACTTCCAGCTCTAGCCCATGGAAAGGGGGAAATCAATAATATTTCACAACCATTTCTGGGTTTTCTGGAAGTCACATTCTTCCTTTCAACAAGAACTAAGGAAAGAAACACTCTCAAGGCTCAGGGAATGTCGCAGAAGGAGGTGAAAGAATGTAAGGGCTGGGGGATGGGGAAGAGTTCTGTGTCATGCTATCTCCTTGGCATGACATGCCATTGCATTCCGGAACTCAGAGAACCTGTGATTGCCTGCACCATAGCAAGGCAGTAGGCATTCCAGCATGGGTGGAAGAGGAGGTCCTAAGGCTCTACCCCTAGCTGAGGAGCTACCGGCAATTGATGGCCTTCAGGGCATGGCAAATTCATGGGTGCGGAGAGTGGTAGACCGCTAATGCTCTGGAGGATGATCCCACACTCATGCACAGGCAGGCAGCCCTAACTGGATTCAATGGGTTACAAAAATAAATAAATAAAACAAGGCCTGGAGAGGGCACAGGCTGGTACAGAAGCTGGTCAGGCTGCCCCCCACCTACCCTGCCTCTCAAGGGCACAGGCCGGCTTTGAATGTGTGATGGAGGTGGGAGAGGCGGAAGAGCAAAGTCATGCATGCATGCGCTGTGGAGACTCGACCAAAGTGAGGGGTCTGTGAGAGAGCTGAGGTTGACAGAGGAACAAGCCGCTGCCTGGTGGGGTCAGCGGGATAGTATGCAGTAGCCTGGAGCTTATGAGATGCAGACTAGCCCCCAAACATGCTGCCTGGTTGTGGGATCACCCTGGCTCTGGGCAAAGATGAAGACCCAAGATGAGGAGCAGTTCACTTTCTAGATTGGACCTCCTCGAAGAACCACCACGGTCCATGATGCCACTGAGGGCCATGTGTGGGTCAGTGGTCCTGATGAGGCCAGGGGACCTGGTTGATGTCCTTGGCCCATTTTACCACCTAATGTCAGGTGGATGTCTGTGGTCTACGCCGCAGCCTGAAGCCATGGGGCCATATACCACCACATACTGCCACCAGGGACCATAGTGGTCTGACTAGCCTGCATTGCCACTGGAGACTATGTTGATGTCTGTGGTCCAGGCTGCCTCCAAGGGCCTTGTTTGGGTCTGTGGTCCTTCTGTGGCTGGGGGTCACATTCATGGCCTGTGCTGTCACCAGAAACCATGTGGAAGCCTGTGATCTGTACTCCTGCTGACTGTAAAGAGCAAGGAAGCTACTTTAGAAGGATATTGATGGCTTTGGATGAACAGCTGAGAAAGAGGGACGTGGGAGGCTTCTGTGACAACCCCTCCATGCCCCTGTAGTGGGTAGCTGTTCCAGCTTTGACCTGGAAATACCTTCAGTAACTGTCATGCCTACAAGGCAGAGCCGAGAGAGGACCCTGAAGACCCGAGATCCAGATGGGAGAGCTCTCTTGGTTCCTGGACCCTGGACGCTGGAGGTAGACCGAGTAGAGTTCTCCAGAGAACACCGCCGGACTGTGCTACACCTTTCCCAGACCCTGTAACCTATCCCTTCACTTGTAAGTTACCCCACAAAATAAACCTCCCTTTTAACTACGTGGAGTTGCCTTAATAATTTCACCAATACGCCCACCCCCACCCCAAATAACAGCCTAAAGAGGAAGTTGTCAAAGAGAACTCTTAAAATTTGTGATAAGGATGCTGAAGTGTAGCTGCCCACAACTGATGGCTTCTGGTGGAGGTGCAGGTGGAGAAGGACTCAGTTTTCTTTAAGGAGCATGGTTAAACTCCCACTGGGAGTTTAACCATGCTCCACTGAGAATATGGACAACACAAATTGAACTTTGTTGTTGTTGTTGTTGTTGTTGTTGTTGTTGTTGTTTTTATTTTCTTGGGGGTTCCCAAGGGCAGGGTGGGACATGGAAGGACTGTACAGTGAGTGTGACTGAGGTCTATGATGTGAAATTCCCAAAGAATCAATTAAAATATCATTTTGAAAAAAATAAGTAAAATGAATAAATAAAGAAGAAAAGGACTTGAAGGTGGGAGAGAGAAGTACTGGAAAAATCTAGAGGGAGTAGAAGGCAATGGTTCAGGTTAGATATGATCAAGATACACTGTGTATGTCTGCATGTTATTGTCAAAGAATAAAAAACACATATTCTAAAAGAAAAAAAAACTTGTAAAAAAGAAACTAAGGAAATAGCCACACTCAGCTTCAAGGGAGCCTTGGAACTTGGCCCAAAGCTAAGCTGTGCTGCTCTTCCCTAACACGGAAGAAAAAGGTGGCCCTTTGGGCATTTAAGGAACTCCGCTCCTGGGTTTTAGGAAGCTGTGGCAGATGTACAGTTGCGGCTGCCTATCCTATCCACACAGATTCATCATCTGGGCTTATCTGAGTGAATGTCTTACCCCAGTCAAAGGATGAACTCACAAAGCCCCGAACGATTTCAGTCTCAAAGCCCCGAACGATTTCAGTCTCTCCAGCCACAACCCACCGGCTGCCATTCCTTGCCCAATCAGCCGATGATTCTCAGCCTGGTGAGTGTTACACAGTGTGATGGATCTTTTCACCCTCTCTCCTCCATGGTTTCTGGCCAGCTATCAGATCAGCTCTAAAAACACAGAGGAGACCCAAGCAGAAAGGAGCATCATGTAGGTCATGATTCTCCTGTTCCTTTTGTGAGGGGCACTGTGTGTCTGTCTGTCTCTCCCCTCTCCCTCTGCCTAGCCTGAGCTCTCTTTTCATTCACCAACACAGCCACTGACTTGTTCCCCAAACCACACAGTCTTGCATCTGCCCCATCACTCAGCTGGAGCTGTCACCGAGGTCATTAAATTTAATGGTCTCTTCCCAGCCCTCTTCCTCCTCCACCTGGCTGGGTCTCGTTAAACACGATTGACACCCCTTCCTTGCTGCTCACCTCCCCGCAGTGCTAAAGATGCCTCTCCACACACCTGCCCTCCACAGCCCCACCTTTCCTAGTTTCTGGCCTTGCTCTAGCTCTTTCTGGAGCTCCTCGAGAGATATATGGAGGCCAGCACTCTGCCCATACCAGTTCAGTTGCTCTGCTAACCTTCTAGAGTGGGACATGAGCTCAACTCTACATGTGTATAGGTTGAGCATGATGGTATTCAGGAAACTGAGGCAAGAGGATCAGGAGTTCAAGGCCAGTCTGGGTTACGTAGCATGAGGCCCACCCAGGCTGCATGAGATCCTGTCTCAAAAAACCAATCTTTCTTAGCGCTCGTTTGCTATGTGGTCTTAGAGGTGATGTCATATCAGGCTGGAGAGGTGACTCAGTCCACAAGGGCCTACTACTTCACAAACACGAGGACCTGGGTTCAGTCCACATCTATCGCCCCAACCCTGGAGACAGGCAGATCCCTGGTGCTCACTGGCTGGCCAGCCTAGCCAAAATAATGAGTTCCAGGTTCAGAGAGAGACTCTTTCTCAGAAACTATGGTGGAAAGCAACTGAGAGAAGGATTCAAAGTCAGCCTCTGGCCTTCCTACACACACACACACACACACACACACACACACACACACACACACACACAC